>CANYBF012861232.1:0-10519 GCA_948192965.1 Dalechampia spathulata | reverse complement strand
TCCTAGTTTTCTAGTCATTCAATTGAATTGACAAAACAAACTAGGTGGCGACTCCATTAATAACCTCGATGCGATCTTTCTAGGTTAAAGACCAATCAACTATGGAATTGCACCATTGAGAGCAAGCACCACGGCATCTCATGCCGAACAGCGTGCAACGCTCCCGCGTTCGAGGCGCGCTACTCTTACAGGTATGTATGTTTATGAGTATGATATGGATGAATTGAATTTCATAAGATATGGAATTCAAGGTAAATTGGTAATTTTTGGTAATTTCATGGAAAGAGAGGAGCATTTTAGGAAATCAAAGGTATATATGGATGTATATTAATGTATGTATCTATGTTATGTTATGTATGGAATGAAAATACTAATAAAAAGATAAAAGAAAATAATTAAAGATAATTAAAAGGAAGGAACCAATGGAATGGTGACAAGTGTCACCATTTGATTGGACCCTTCCTTGATTTTTTTATTTAATTAAAAAGAAAATAAATAAATTTGTATTTAGGAAGCCTAATTATGTATGACACTCCTTCCACTCTCCATTCTTCAAATTCTTCTTCCTTCTTCCTTCTTTATATTTTCAATTCAAAGATTAATCATTCCTAAGGTAATTTTGAATGAATTTTATGTTTTTGAAGTTGTTTTCACTTAGTTCTTCTTATATATTTTTTTATTTCTTATTGTGGTTTACTGAAACTTGAGTTTTTGGAAGTAAAGATAACATTGATGTTTTGAATGGCAAATCTATGGCAGGTTTGTGCTTTCCTTTTCATGACCTCACTTAAGGTCTTGAATTGATGTTTTCTAATTAATCATTTATCGTACTGATGGAATGGGATGTGTATGGACAAAGACATTATATGACCATTATCGTATATGATCATGTACTCATTAATCATATGATACATCATGATGCATTCAAGCATGCAAAGATATTCATGATATTACAGAGAAGTTATAAGGTGGATAAGAGAAAGGAAAAGAGATGTTATAGAAAAAGAAATGTACGAGGTCATATAGTTAATAGATTCCCTTGAAGGAATCATACAGATACAATGGCTCTCCTAAGAGAGATGAGGTTCACAAAACCCTACAGTTATATCTATATTTGGCCTCCTACGGGTGTTGAGTATCGGTACGTAGAGGGACCCAATACGAAAAAGGAATTATGCAATATTACAGAATAAGATAAAATGTTATAAAGAGTTAGAGGGAGAGTGTACAACATGGTTGCATTCTCACGGACATACATTATCATTTATACATGTTGCAAATACGGAAGTTATTACTTATTTGCCGGTACATCATGAATAGTAATTTATGAATCGTAATTTATGAATAGTAACTAGTGAATAGTAACTTGTGAATAGTAATTTATGAATATTACTATATGCAATATGCATTGCTTTTATTAGCTAACGAGTGATGTAAAATGTTACTATATGATATAGTTGTACTGCTTATTACTAATTATTATGATTTGAAGTTTATATGTTATTTTTTATATGTGTTCATATCATTTGCTCATTTTCATAGCACCACTGAGTTATATACTTAGCGTTTCTCATTTGATGAACGCAGGACCTAGTTCAATCGGGGAGCGACAAGGGTAGTGGATCTACAGTTTGCTTAGGTCGGGTCTTTCGTAAAGCCCTATCCTAAATGCAGTCTAGACTTTCATAATGTACTCTGAGATATTTTTCTCATTTATGTAGCACATTTCATTACTCATTTGGCAGTAATACTTATTGTGGTGTATTTGTAATGTATACTTATGTGATATCGCTATAACTCGTCGATGTGAATATGATAATGATGCATAATGACATAAGCATGTATGGATGGTGAATATTATATTATGGATGAAACATAATTAATGTTTACATATTGCTAAAGTACTCAAGCATATATGCAATGATAATTAAATAGATGTTATATAGTAAAAAAAAATTATGCATCCCTTGTAGTGTAATTAATGATTTCTTTTCTTAGGAAGTTATTAATTATTCTAAAGGAACATGTTGTGCTAGGTATGGGTGTGATAGCTCCAATCTGCAATCAATATCAAAAGAAGAAGATATAATGAAAATTAAGTATTAGGGATTTTCTCTTAAATATTATCATCATTATTCGTAAGTAGTAAGTATTCTCTATTTTTTCTCTAAAATTGCAATACAACAAGTAAATTTAGTTACTATTGAAGTTCATTGCTCAAAGGAAGCTTTGCTCTAAAAAAATAGCCATTAGAATTTGAAAATCAAAGTGTATTTTTAAAAATAAAACCGTTAGACAGTGTTTAAATTGAATCTGGAAGGTCATGTATGGCCATACAAGTTTCTGTATGCCCGTACCAATTCAAAAACATAAATTCAAACATAAGGCAAAAGCTTGGTATGGTCGTACCACCCATTGGTATGCCTGTACAGAAGCAAATATACTTACAAGCAAAATTCTTACGAGCAATAGTACGCTCGTACCAAACTAAATTTCCTGACAAACAAAATTTGCTGCAAGCAATGGTACGCTTATACCAAACTCAAAGAAATAAAGCCAACTTGGTATGATCAGCCATATGTTCGTACCATATTACATAAAGAACTGGTACACCTGTACCATACATAGTAAAGTCAATCTGACTTGGTATGATCAACCGTATGGTCATACTATACAATAAACATAAATTGCAAATAACTTATTTAAAATTGCAAATAACTTAAATTGACTCATACAAAACACACACTTTAAAATCCTGGGTCTAACAATCTCTCCCTTTTTGATGTCGATAATCAATTTAAGTTTAATTTGCAAAAACATACTCAAAAATTTTAGATTTGAAAATTTTTAGAAATCTTCCCCTTTGTTTTGGAATACATGCCATGAAATACCAAATAATCAATCAAGCACAAAGGAAAGGATAAAAAACATAAATATAGAATGTCAAAATATATAGCATATGATCATAACAAACTACATAACATATGAGCATAGCAATATACATAATTGTATGATCAAAGCATAAACAAAATCATATGATTAGAGCAAACTGTATAACATATGATCAGAGCATTATCAAACTAAGTTATAATCAGAGCAAACAATAATACAAACAATAATAAGAATAAGCAATATAGGATAATGAAATAAATAATCATCATATATCATATATACTCAAAAATATCCAATACACTAATCAGAAAAAGAAACTGAATATAATGATTATAGTAAAATATCCAATACAATGATCAGAGTAACAATGATAATGAAATAATAAAGAAAATCAAAACTAGTCTAAAAATCTAAAACTAGACCTAAATCCAAAACATCTCCCCCTTTGACAACATCAAAATAGTCACTATAGGTCTTAAGGAGGAGGAGGAGGACTTGGTGGAGTAATAAATGGGTCTAGTAAGAGACTGATGGACTGTAGAGTGGCTGTAGTGGTTATCTAGAACTCATATGACTCAGCAGCCTATTGATCCAATCGCTGATCTATAGTGTTAAGGCATCGGTCAATGGCATCAAGACGACTAAGATAGTGTTCAATGATATCGATGGCAACAAGCTACTATAAAACTGACTCAGTAAATAAAGGAGTAGCTGTAGCAGTAGTAGCAGCTGGATCCTGTATGGGAGCAGTAGCAGGAGCAAGGGGATCAAGGATAGCAGCAGATGAAAAAGATCCACTCTGAAAATAACACTACCGTTTACGGCTTAGAGTTGCTTGGCATATGGCGTTATAAGAGTCAGACTCAACACAAAGCTTTGCAGGAGTATCCTTGGGGATGGGAACCTTCAAATGCTGTCAAATCTCTATAACTCATCATCCATATAGAGAAATAGTGTCATTAGGAAGACCCAATGACTGTAGATGCTCGAGACATCTGGAGATATACTCTGAATAAATGATGTACTTGCTAAAAACAAACTTAAAGAGAATAGAATGCTCAATGAATGAGAGATCAAGATTAGGACCTTTCGGTCCAAGAGTGGGAGGAGTAGTATGGAAAGCATTCAGCTGCTGGTAGATGTAATGAATAATAGGACCAAATAGGGTAGTCTTGCAAGGTTGCTTCTGGATGTTGACCTCGTGGAAAGAGGTCTAAAGCTAGTGCCCAGATTGGATGGGTGTGCTCGTGACCATAAAATATAGAAAAATAAGGTTAGGGCCGGTAACAGTGTCATTAGACTCAGATCACCCAAAAATGAGATAGGTGATCAGTCTATGATAGTAATAGAGTGTTGGAGACTTAAGGCAGGAGGCATTCAGTCTAGAAGGACGGAAGGGAGTAGAAAACGCAATCTTCCTCCAGAAGTCATTGCGATCAAAGACCACAGATTTGGCATTAGAAATGACCTCAGTATAAAAATCGAATATAGCATCAAAATCTATAGGATAAAGAGTGTAGAGTTTGCAAAAAGTCTAAATGTGCAACTAAAGGAGGTAGAAAGAGTAAATGACTATAAGAACTCAAGAGCTACAGTCTGAATAAAGCAGTTAGCTAAGAATGCAAAATTTGACCATCCTACATTGGCCAAATATGATAAAACATCAGTCTCTATTCTGAAAGTATACATAAAAATGCTCAATTTATGACATAACAAGCGATGTTGACCGTTTTGGCCCAAAAGTATGAAGACAATTGATACTCATTGAGCATTGTATGTGCTATATCATAAAGTGTTCAATTTTTCCTTTCAACTATCCCATTTTGTTGAGGAGTTCTAGAAGATGAAAAGTTTTGATGAATATCATGCAAATCATAAAATGATTTAAAATTTTCATTTTGAAATTCTTTTCAATGATCACTTCTTATTGAAGAAATGTAATATCCTTTTTCATTTTGTGTTCTTTTAGTTAATGATTGAAAAGCATTGAATGCATCATCTTTATGAGCTATAAAACAAACCCAAGTACACCTAGAGTAATCATCAACAATGACAAGTGCATAATGTATGCCACCTAAACTAGCTACCCTAGTTGGTCCAAACATGTCCATATGCAACAATTGTAAAGGTTTTGAGGAGGTTACCTTGTTTTTCACCTTAAATGAAGACTTTACCTATTTTCCCATTTGATAGGCCTCACATACTTTATCCTTAGCAAATTTGATCTTTGGAAGTCTTACCACATTTTCACTCTTCCCGAGATCGCCAATGCTTTTGAAGCTAGCATGTCCAAGCCTTCTATGCGAAAGCCATGAATCTTCACTTATGGAAACAAGACACTTCATATGTTTGTTAGTAAAAGAATCTAAATCAATTACATACACATTTTCTATTCTATTACCTTGAAATACTAATAAATCATCACTTATTCTATAAACAAAATAACCTTTGGGATTAAAGACAACTTTATATCCATTGTCACACAATTGACTAATACTAAGTAAATTATGTTTTAATCCCTCTACTAACAAAACCTTGTTAATAGAAAAGTTGGAATCCTTACCAACCTTACCAATTTTAACAACCTTACCTTTGGCATTTTCTCCAAAGGTGACATTACCTCCGTCCTATTTTTCAAAGTTGGAGAAAAGGCTTGTATTGCCAGTCATATGCTTTGAGCATCCACTATCTAGGTACCATTTGCTTTCACTAATCTTGGATCTCAAGCATTACTATCAAGATAAGTATAATCACTTTTTCTTAGGTACCCAAATATATTTAGGTCCTTGGGGGTTAGAAGTATACATATCATCATTCCAATGCATTTTTCTAATAAAACATCTATTAGTTGTATGTCCCTTTCTATTGTAATAGTGACATATGACATTCCTAAATCTAGAATGATTATGCACATACTTCCTTTTATATGCATGAAAATGACTATGATTGTATAAACATGAACAATAATGCACTTTATTGGTATGCATTCTATTGATCTTAGGATGAACATGTTTCTTTTTAAAATTATCACACCCCTTTCATGATGTAACATGCTCCTATAGAATAATGAATGGTCTCTAAATAAATAGAAACCATTTATTATCCTACAAGGGATGTAATTTTTTTTATTTTAAAATAAACTTTATCTTTGTAAAACTTTGTATACATGTAAAATTCATACTATATATTGTATCTGAAGAAAAAACATTTAAGACTATTAAAACTCACAATGCATACATGTGTTTACTGCCGTAATACGTTACTTTAGTTGCAGAACATAACTATATAGAAGAATATTATATTGATCTAAGTCCTTGCCATCAAAGTGACTCCTGCTGAACTAGTGCCATAGGATCCATGTGCTTCAAACCATTTGCTAACCTACATTCATTAAATGACGAACGCTCAGTATAAAACTCAGTGGTGCTAAAACATAAGTATAATAATTATAAACCAATCATGTTAAACATAATATCTTTCATGTCATCTAATAATTGTAATATAAACTGATCTTAATCATAATCATAGTTACATCATAATATAATCATTCAAGAATAGTATTTCAAGCAACTCATACATATAATCAACATCACATGTATCCATTGAATCTATAATATTTCATGTGTACTTATAAGAAATACAAGTTTCATAATATATATACTATATTATTTTTTCATATGTCAATATCTTTCATCATCATTGCTAAAACATTTCCATGACATAATTAAATCATGTAAATACTTTAAAGTGTCATAATTTAACTCTGTCGTATATTCCTGTCATTAGTAATTTAGAGTGTATTAAACAATATAAATCATTATCTTTATCTGTATATCTCTGTAAACAATTAACATATAAATACTATCAATGAATAACATCATACTCTCAGCATAACATTGTTGTTTTACTGTAAAACATTTCCATAATAGAATTATATCATATAATCATTATGAAGTATCATACTTTATCTCTGTTATTGATTCTTGCTATAAATAAGTCATAAAATAATAAGGAACACAAATTATCAGTTCTATCTATATATCATTATAAATCATCAATTGTTTGTATATCACAGTAATTATTCTGCATATAAATGCTATTTATGAGCACAGGCTCATACATCTGTAACTAAATTCTCTGTAAGATTATATCATTATCTCAGCAACATTAGAATACTATAATCATATAACATTATTTCATCAGCATGATCATTGCTGCTCTTGAGCATAAGCTCGAATAACTGTATATCATTTCCTTTATGGTATAACTATGCCCTGTGCTTTAGCACTGTAAACATCTATTTCTCAAAGTATCTGTATCATTATACAGCATACTCTACTGTACTTCATTACTCTTTAAACATCTCTATATAAATAAAATTGTAGTGCATTCATCATTCCATCCACTATACTTTCATGATATATGAATGATAATGCATGTTTGAGAGAATGCATTCATGCTTTGCATTCTCCCTCTAATTTTCCTGTAACATTTTATTTCTTTTCTGTATGATTGTACATAATCTCAATTCATAATTGGGTCCTTCTATCTACCGGTACTCATCTCCCGTAAGAGGGCATTATAATTGTATAGTTCAGTGAACCTATTTTTCTTTTATGTATGTATCGATACTCATCTCCCATAAGAAGGCATTATAACTGTATGATTCCATCGAGGGAATCCATCATCTCTATGACCCAGTATGCTTTTATTGATCATTATCTCATATTCACTCATTTTCCTCCTTCCTTATTCCTCCATGTTATGCTATGAATATGAATATGTATATATAGATGATTCAAGGCATGATATATATGCGTTATGGTATGATGCCATGATGAAAATATGTAAGCATCATGATAAAATATCTTACATAATCCATTTCATACATTTAGTAATATTAAATATGATGAAGATCATTTCATAACATAAAGTACATTAAAACATTACTCATTAACCTTGATTAATAGGTCATAATATTTTAATCCATCAACTATAAATCACTATTTAATTATTCACTACAAATCATGGCACATCATAGATAAAATATCACATTTAATATAACTATAAACTATAGATATAGTGACTCGCACATTTATATCTTATAACTATATATCATATGGTATAGTAACAATCTTTCATCATAAACCATTATAGACATTTCATATCTTTTGATCTTTTATAAAGAAAGAGCATATGTCACATCCTCATTTTTGGCACACACTATTATGATATATGCATGTGGTGTTATGCTTTATGTGTTAAATTAGGATGATGATGTGGATTTTTATATGAATTATGCATGCAATGATAAATAAATGATATGTTTTATGATATATGATTTTATGGTGAAATGATGGGAATTTTACGAGACCACTAAAAAATGGTCAATCGTACTTATCGATACAATAATTAAATATACATATCGTCAAAATGATAATTTAACGACTTGAAGTCAATAATAATTCTAAGGATACGCCATCAATAATATTGACTAAAATAATATTGAGTACGCTTAAAATATTTAAGCATCATTAATCGGGATAATTAACGGATCGTATAATTAATTGATCGTGCAATCGATTGTATTAAATGAGATATGCAAATTATTTCATACGTATATGAATTATACATATAAATATACAAGAATAAATATGAATTCTAAATATATTAAGAGTGAACTTAATTTCATAATATCATATAATTTAAGACAAGTGTAAATAAATTATACGAATGGAATATATACGTATAGATAAGTGTATATATGATAAGAGATAATTAAATGTATACGAATGCATAATTGAATTATGAGATATTAATAATATACATAATTAATAATTATGTATAATTATTAAAAGTATAATAAATATATACGTATAAAATGTATACGTATAATATGAATGAAAATACAATTTGGTATTTATAGAAATTATTTAATTAGTGTAATTTATGGATAATGAAGATGGTAGTATTATATTTGGAGTGGATTGATGATGTAGGATATTGGGGTATAAATTTAAGTGAAAAAGAAAATGAATTATGAAGATATTATGGATTATTTTAATAGAAAAATAAGAAATAATTGAATAAATGGAATTATGGAAAATGGAGATTTGAGAAATTATATTTTATGTGGTATGGAGGATTGTGTTAGTGGAATAGTATTTTAATTGGTATTTGTAAGTGGATGATGGGTATTTATGTTAGTGGGGTGTAAGAAAGAAAGAGAAATAATTGTTTAATTGGTAGTGGAAAAAGATGGAGGATGGTATTTTAAATAAATAATTATGTATTGAAGTATTAATTGAGTATGTATACATTTAAATGAATGATGATTGGAGGATTTTAAGGTATATACATATAGAAATATATATAGAGGTTGTTTAGAGGATTATATTGAGAATTTGAGGGTGCATATGGGTTTTTTGTAAGCATACCCTAGTTAGACCATGACTTAAACAAATTTTAGTCTCCATTTGGTCATTTTACACACTCATTTTCATTTTGGCCGAACCATCCTATGCTTCCTCCTTCTTCTTACTTCATTTTCTCTTAGTTCTTTCATTGTTCTTCACTTTTCCTTGAGAAAAAAAAAAACCAAAACTACCATATGATCTTCTTATTTTTCTTTACAAACTTCATGTTCTATGATTCTACTTCAAGTTAAGAGCAAGTTCAAGCTTTGAAATCATCATTTTCCTTGATTCATCAAAGAGGCCGAAGCATATATTCATTGAAGCTTCAAAACCACAAGCTTTTCTTCATTTATTTACTTTGATCCTTCAAGTACTAGCTAAGTTCAAGGGTATACTAAAAGGTTTGATCAAAATACTGTTTGTTTTTCTTCATATACATATTGACTGAACCTTCTTTGATGAGTATACTCTTGTTTTGCTTCTATTTTAAGGTTGAACGAATCATTCTTTGTTTGATGTTTAAGTTTGGACCTTTGGATCAAAAAAAATCAACAACTTCTTGAGTAAGCTGAAACCATTCCTTGAAGTTTTACTTCATTTAATGCTTGATCTAACTCTATAGCTTATGTTTATGTCATGAAGGTTTTGATTTAAGCTTAAGGAGGTTAAAAATGCAAGGATCTAAGCTTTTGAGTGCGGATTTGAGTTGGTTTATTATTGGTGAGTATTGGTAAATTAGTATGGTTTGAGTATATGAATGATTTATGAATTTTTGATGGTAAGTCTATGATGGCCAAATTGTTTTATTGGCTAATCTATAATTTTTAGTTAGTTATTTGATATATTGGATGATTATGCTTGTAAATAATGATGAATAAAATGAGTGGTGTTGTGTGGGTGAGTGTGTGATGATATTTTTACCATGGTCGAATTAATTGAAGAAATATGCTAAAGGATGGTAAAACTAAAATATGATTAAAAGAAAATAGGAAAAATAGAAGATTAATGCTTAAGATGAATTTTGGAAATAACTGATAAAATGAGTTAATTGATGAATTTTTGAATGAATATTCATAAGATGTTCATATGAAAAAGATGATGAAATATGTGTTTGATTTAGTTTTGGTAAGATTTGGAGTGTTTAAGTTGTTTATGATTAATTAATTAATTTGGTGAAAATGAATATTAAGTAAATATTTAAGATATTGATT
>CANYBF012860102.1:0-17850 GCA_948192965.1 Dalechampia spathulata | reverse complement strand
TGAATATTGAAGTGTTAGTAATGGATATTAGTAAGAATAATTAATAAAGATAAAAATGACATATGATATACATTTAATGATATATTAAATGATGCATTATGGATAATTGATATTATCTGTATTATTATATCATGAATATGTCAAAGAAATTGTCTATGATGATATTTGATTATTATGTTTACATTAAATAATATATTAGTACCATTAAGTTTTATACTCAGTGTTTATCAATTGATAAACGTAGGAACAAGCAAAGCTGGGGAACAAGAACGTTAGTAGCAGCAGCTGGACAATTCCACTAAGCTTATTGGTAAATGGTTTGGTTTGACTTTCATCGGACTTCTATTTCGCAATAATCATGCAACTTCTAAATAAAGTACTTGGCAGTAATTAAAATTATGACTAATGGTATTTGACAGTATTATTAATTATGTTGGTAATGATTTATGACAATCCCTATATATATGTAAAACAATGATGTGTGTATGTTAATAACTTAAATATGACTATGCTTAAAATTATGATAGTATGATAATGGATGGAATCTAATTGAGGGATCGTATGCATGATTTTATATAAAAAAATGTCCGCACTTAATCATAAATGTATGGAATCCTTTGTGGGATGATTATTGATTTTCTTAATAGAGAATTAATAATCATGCTACAAGAGCATGTTACGCAGCCAAAAGATGTGATATAAGCTCAACCTACTTCATGGTTAATAATTATCACATGAATCACTGAGGAAGGAACCAAACTCAACCGACCTCAGAACCAATCATATCATTAGACTATGTACAGTTAGTAGGAAACTGAACTGAACCTACTTGGTAAATCTCATCAATTATATCTTCTTCATATCATGTAGTACATTTAATGCATAATTTATGTCGTAATGTTTATATGCATATATCGGAGAAATGTTGTTTAACCATTCTATATATATTTCCATCATCAATGGTGTATCTAAAATAATAATAAACTTTTAAATAATAATTCTAATATTACAATCTATTATTATTTAATTTTTACTAATTAACCCGATTAGGGGGATCGAATAATTCATTGAACATAAAACTATAATTATCTTTTCTATGTCTAGTTGACGAGATGGAACCTTGACTATCCTCTTTGTAGTACCTATAGCATTGGGACTATGTTATTCTTTAGTTATCAATATGAATAAATTTCTTTGATCATAGCATTAAATATCACTATCAATTATAAAAATTAACACCATCTTGCATATAGAAATACAATCCATTTTATCTCTTTTTCACTTTTATGCTAATTAGAATGGAAGATATTATGTATATGCCTAATTTAAAATGAATACTAAGCAATGCATGTGCATATAACTTTAATATTCACATGACAATCCATACTCCTATAATAACACTTTGATGTGCATAATTCCCTTTAAATTCCATGTTAAAAATGAAGATATAAATTATCAATATTACCAAGTGAGGATAACATGAGTAAACATAATTATAAAGCATATAATCACATTTTGCTTCTTTTCCAATTTAAAATCATAAATGCACAAACATCTTCACTTAAGTACCCAACATTCATTTTTTTATACTATACTATTTTGAATTATTAATGTTGCCTATGTATATGCAGTTATAATATGTATATAGGGCTAATATAATTGTATAACTCATATATACATTCCTATAATTAGATGCATAGTTAAAAATGGGTGTACTATGAATGATTGAATCATTTAGTCCAATATGCATAAGGAATCAGGTATAAGTGTATACATCATTTCAATGTTCCAAATTCTTAAACATGATACTTCATTTTTTAACTTGAGATATTGTTCTTTATGCACTCTTCATCCCCCTCCCTTTATGGCATACATGAAAGCAAATGTATATGGTCTTGAAAATGAATAAATGTATACATAAGTAAAACCTATCTTATGCTGGGATTCTTAAAATGTTCTACAATACAATACCAATATATGTGTGAGAACTATGGTTTTCAATATGTATCATAGGAAATGTGCATATTAACTAAACTAATTCCTCAATTTAATTCACTTAATACATGCATATATTGGTTAAATAATTAGTGAACTCAAGATTAAGTGTGCAACAATCATGGAATTAACCATTTATAATTAGAATTTTCAACTTTTAAAATTAAGTGCACTTATGTATATTTAGACTTGCATAACATGAAGAAATGTCTTCCATTGGCAATCCAAAGTTTTGTCTCACTATCCAGTATTCCAGTAACTATTGTCATAAGGTTTAATCCATAAAATACAAGGGAAAGTATATGGACATAAATATCCAATTAAACACATTCACGTAAGGAATTACAAGCAACATTTAAATAATGTACATGTGTATAATAACCACCTCTCTCCCTAATTCTGAGCCTTCTTAGGTGTTCACAATGTACATATCTTATTACCATAACTTAGATTTTTCCTAGAAGGTAATTATTCTTATATAATTCTTGATTAATATGTATGGAGAACATACATAAATAATCCAATACTCATACCATTTTCACAATGATCATCAATCCATTCTCATAAAGGTGAGGTACAATGATCCATTTCATTTTTATCCCATTACTAGTAATAATTCATGACAACTAGTTTATTCATTTAACACTTTAAGTTATGTCTTCCATTAGCAATCCAAATTTTTATCTCACTATTCAGTATTCCAGTAACTATTATCATAAGCTTTAAGTCATAAAATACAAGGGAAAGTATATGGACATAAATATCCAATTAAACACATTCACGTATGGAATTACAAGTAACATTTAAATAATGTATATATGTATAGTAACCACCTCTCTCCTTAATTCCGAGCCTGCTTAGGTGTTCACAATGCACATATCTTGTGACCATAACTTAGATCTTTCCTAGAAGGTAATTATGCTTATGTAATTCTTGATTGATATGTATGGAGAACATGCATAAATAATCCTATACTCATGTTATTTTCACAATGATCATCAATCCATTTTCATAAAGATGAGGTGCAATGATCCATTTCATTTTTATCCCATTACTAGTAATAATTCATGATAACTAGCTTATTCATCCAACACTTTAAATTATGTCTTCCATTGGCAATCCAAATTTTTATCTTGCTATCTAATATTCCAGTAATTATTGTTGTAAGCTTTAAGCCATAAAATACAAGGGAAAGTATATGGACATAAATATCCAATTAAACACATTCATGTAAGGAATTACAAGAAACATTTAAATAATGTACATATGTATAGTAACTACCTCTCTTCCTAATTCCAAGCCTACTTTAAGTGTTCATAATGTACCTATATTGTGATCGTAACTTAGATCTTTCTTAAAAGGTAATTATGCTTATGTAATTAGTGATTAATATATATGAAAAACATGCATAAATAATCCCATACTTATGCCATTTTTATAATTATCATGAATCCATTTTCATAAAGGTAAGGTGCAATGATCCATTTCATTTTTATCCCATTACTAGCAATAATTCATGATGACTAGCTTATTCATCCAGCACTTTAAATTATGTTAATCACCAATTCTAAAAGTCTAAGCTTATTGTAAAAAGTTCAAGCACATTTTAAACAAACACAGTTATGATTTAACAGCCTTTAATTCCTTATCTCAAATAAATTTTTAGCTCTTTTAAATAAGTAAGTTTGTGGAACACTCCACAAGCATGCAAACTTCATAACATGCAATTTAAAGTAGCATAGGCTTGCGCCATCATCTAAGGAAGGGCTCGAAGGTCAAGCTTTTGCATTCCACTTCCATAAACAACATCATAAGGAAGTTTATATGATTCAATAAAGAATTAACAAGTAATCAAGGCTTCTTTGAAATGAGAATAGGAGTTAGTCTTGTCTCCTAATCTTCCTCTATGGCTCATCAGGAATCAATCATGGCTGACACTTCATTTCTGAAAAGTTAGTCATACACCCAAGTTCTTTCAATAAGATTACACCTCAACAAAGAGGTTGTGTCACAACATATACACAAATCATATATACCAATACACATCTAAACTTTCAACCAATAATCTTACGTTGCTAAGATTCTAGATTATTGAACCTTCCACCTAGAAACCACAAGTAATTGGGGATAGAATTTATCTAGTTTATGTGCATAAAAGAATATGAACAATAACATAAAAGAAAGCACATACCATACTCCAATCCACCATCAAAGAGAAAGCTTTTCTTCAAGATGAAGAAAGCTCCACTTAACAACTTATATTATATAAAATTACGTATTAAATTATCCTTAACATGCATAATTGTTATATGAATATAATGTTATTAAAAAAATTAACTTCCAACACTCAATTATCAACAATTCCAATCAAATTAATTTAATACTTTTAATAACCTTGTAAAATTTTTTACTAAACTAAATTCTTTAAGTATTTATCATTTAATCACTAATTAATGTTAATTTAGCAATTATGTCAATTAATCAACCAATTGCTTGCTTTACATCATATTCACACAATTAATTCCAAAATAATCATAGAATGAAAATTCACATTCACACAATTAATTCCAAAACAATCATAAATTAAAAAATAGTTACCAAGTTCCACGTACATGGAAACGAATACAAAAATTTGAGGATGTGACATAACATACATGGTATAAGCATAAGAAAGTTCATAAATAAAATTTAAAGACCATAAAAACGTCAATTATATTATGATTAATGTTTCAAGGATTTTTGACCTCTAATGTTCAAGTTAAATTCATATATAGATGAGGGTATACCTTATAGGCTTAATCATTAACTTTATAAGCCATGCTAGTTACTTAGCTATATGTCATGTTTGTTTCTTAGCTTTATGTTATGTTAGTTACTTTGCTATATGACATGCTTGTTACTTGGTTTTATATCATACTTGTTATTTGTCTTATGCCATGCTCATGAATATGATAATTCATTATATTGTGTACATATGATAATAGTCACTTTTGATAATAATCAAGGTACCTTGGCAATTAAAGTGATAATGTAATTGAACTAAATCCTCAAAAATAACATATATTCATTAATCATGGCTTATCTATTATGTGTAAAGTTCTTATGTATGAATCAATATGTTATGCATATGAATCATGATGTTGGACCCTTAGTCATTATAACAAATGTGATTGTGGAAATATGGTAGGCTTGGTATATCTATATGAATATTTAACAAATGTAATAACAATAGTCATAACCTCAAGCAACATATTAAGGCATGTATATACCATTAAATTTATGCTTAGTGGATGTATTGTTTATCTATTCATAAGCTCGAGCAAAGATAAAAAGATCATGAAAGGCGTTTGAGGTATGATAGGGTAAGGCATCAGAAGGTTAAATTGTAATAATTAATTCCATTTTGATTAACAAAGTATAATATACAGACAATTTACTATGTATTTGTCAAATTATTATTTTGGGATTTGTAATTATGAAAATAACCTCACTTATCTCACACTTAATGTAATAAGGTGATTTCAAATACTAATGCATGAATTTGAACATGATTAAATAACGCATATTGTATGTGTTAAATGGTTATATGTGGGAACTAATAAGATTACATGATTTTTGTTTTATTTAGAACATAATGGTTTATATGATACTTATGCATATATAAGCTCTTAATGATGAACAATTTTACAATAGAAATGTCTTTTCATATGAAATTTAAAATGATAAACTTTGCACTGTTATGAAAAAACTATTAACAAATTATATGGTTAATAACAAATGTAAATAGCAAATTATATTTTTTTTAATTATAATATGCACAACATCTTTGAATAAAAATATCGACATTTGTATTATAATGTGGATGATACACTATATAAATTAATAGTTAATAGAAATAAAATTTAATAAAAGAATTTACACAAACTTAATTAACATAGTAGTTAGAAAAGTTCTATTAAAAAAATGGTGGTTTAATACCATCTTATCCAATATGGAATTAGGATATAGGTGGCTAAGTTAATCAATGGATAGTTTAAATTCTCTTAAAAAAAAACCAATGTAAGTGAAGATTCGATTCTAAATGATCCACGTAAAAATATATGTAGTTGGAGTAATAGTGACGACTCTAGTTACAGTAATATTGATCATTTATATTGGAATGTAAATTTACAAAAGCAATAAAACAATTCTTTAAAAAGTGATAATTTAAATAATAAGAATAAAGATTAAAATTATTTATATGATAATCATTGAATTAATATAAATTTTCATACTTTTGCTATGAATCATAATCACAATTAATTCCAAAACAATCATAATATTAGCTTATATGGAGTTAACTTGTGTCTACAAAAAAATATTAAAAAAGATGAATTAGTCTATCACATGATCTTAATATTTATCAAAAGTATACATCGACCATATTTATAAATGATTTTTGAATATTACATAAATTCATCAAAATTAAAAAGGTTTGACTAGCATAAGTTTGGATATTTTTTTCTTTTTTATTAATAGGCCTATTTTTATCAAACATCAAAAGTTTTGACAAAACAAAATATTAAAAAGGTTTAAGTTTTGTCAAAAAAAATTATGAATAAATTGTAAAAGAAAACAAATTAATAAAACGACAAAAAAAGCATTGTAAAATATTTTAATGAATTTGAAAATTCTTGATTACGGAAGGAGTCATTGTCAATAAATTTTCTTGATGGATTAGGATGATTGATCTCTAGTTTCTATTATATATTAAAATTGAAATGGAAGGATCTAGCATATTTAATGCATACTCCTTAGAATATAGATTTATTTGGTTAGAAAAATCATACAATTATTTTATCCTAAAAAGTTGATGTCTTGGAGAACAAATAGGTTAGATATTAAGGACTTTCCTTTATTGATTAAATATTTTCATAAAATTGCATGTATATTGAACATGTGTATAACAATAGAAAAGCAAGCTTCTTGTTGCTGCTCCACCCTTCAAATGGAACGATTACAAAGGCTATTTAGGAAAATAGACTTTATAAGAAATATTTACATTTCTTCATTGCGAAAATTTATAAAAACGTCTAAAGTGAACTAGTTAATTCTTTACTACAACAGGGAAAAAACTAGAAAGCAAATTAAGGAAAATAAAATGACAAGCAATGAAAAGGATGATAACCTGCCAATCCCATTTCCTTGCTATACTAATAATACACTATATTACGCAAGCTGCTCCAAAACCTGAGATAAGAGATTCTCAAAGCACTCCAAGAACATTTCCCATTCGGATTTACTCATCTCCTCAAGAGTAATGCTCTCAATTTCATGATTGCAATTTTGTGTTGAATACCTTGTGCTTTTCCAATATTGACCATCATCACAACCATGGCCTTTCTTGAGTTGTTCACCATGATTATTATCATGGTCAGTTGTCTGATACAATGGAGCTAAAGCAATATCTTCTAGACTTGTAGATGAATACTTTGCAATTTCAGATTGCTTTTCCAAATTACTATACCGTTTTAAGATTTTAGACACATCAACAATCGCATGACAAGTGTTTTCACTTTCATTATCAAACGGAAAAATAGGAGACTCATTTCTACTCTCCATATTGTTCTTAATACTATCCGGATCGTTATTAGATATGCTTAACATATTTGTCATTGCTTTTAAACTAAGATTCTCCAACACACTTAAACTTTCCTTTGCACCACTAGACTTTCTAGTCATCATCTCACCTATATGAGCAAGGCAAAGTCCTGCAAAAACAGCTCGTTTTAAGAATATAGTGCAAAGTATAAGAACTCGGATAGATGATTCCCTTATAGACGGAAAATAATTTCTCAAAAGTTCTGCATCTTCAAAAGGATTAAGATTGGATATATACTTTAGTTCAAACTCTGAAAAGGGGATTAAGGCTTGAGGCCAGTGCAACCATTCAAAATAAGGATTACCAAGTAACTCAGGTAAGCAAAGCCCATGGTCTATAGGCACAAGATCAACTGTCCCATCTAAATAATTTTCATGTTGATCTCTCCTCTTGACAAGTATATTGCCAGCATGCCTATCAAGATTTAGAATTCTTACATCAAGTATCCCTATTCGATGTACAGAAGCAACTGAAAACCTAGAAGGGCCCATCTCCCCTGCATCAAAATCATGATCCACAAATTGATGGAGTGAGGCAATCTTATCGAGTGTAGGTGAAATATTTGCTATATCATTATTAACATGGAATCCAAAATGAGATGTTTTGACCAACGTTGTTGGAGGAACTCCTGCGAAGCCCCCATGATCAAGTAGATAAGCAGCTACTTCCCGTATTCCAGTTCCACCAACTGGAACTAATTGTGTACTACCAGGGTGGTTAAGCATTATCTGAACAAAACCCTTTGAACTATTAGAAGTTAAAGGCTCAATTTCAATTGGCTTTATGACAGCAATATTATCACCATTATTGTTACATAAGAAGTATGCACCACCTAATCCACTTGACACTGGCATGGGATGAACACCAGAGGCCATAGCAATGGCTACCTCTACAACAAGAGCACGCACTCTAGGTGCTCCATGGTTGCCAAGAATTTCAACTCTTGGATTAACATCAAACTTTTCTTCTATTCTAGTGGCTAAAGAAAGGCACGGCGTGGAGAAGCTTCGATGAATATGTTGTATTTCAAATGCTTGTTTAAAGGAGTGGGTAAGATTAGTTTGGTTTAGTTCGTTGATATTGTAGTCAAAGTGAGAAAATGATTGAAGACTGCATCTTTGAGATCGATTGGATGGCCTAAACCCATGATTTTGATTAATAGCTACTGCCATTTTGAAGAATCTCATGCATAATGGCAATAGTGCATACTGGAAGCAACTTTTCTTAAAGGATCCCGAGAAGCTTTAGTCTTTCTCAAAAGATATCTATAATGTTTCAACATACACAAAAAATATAAAATCAGTGATGAAGAATATAACACAGCTTCATGAAAGAAATTAGCAATAACTGAATAAGCATAAAAAATAAATTGAATTTTTTTACTATAATATCAAATATCATGGATGCATATGAAATGAACTCCTAATTGATATGTATATTGTGTTTACAATACAAAAACTCAATGCAGATAGATAATATAGTTTTAAATATATAAATACATACATATATGTAATAGAACAAATGGAATGCATACAATTGTAGATAATTGAAAATGAGGGTTATTAATTTGGTTCTTAAACCACTATTTCACTAAGAATGAGAAAATCAAGCCAATGCACTTTCATTCTTAATGTGAAGACAATTTGTCTACAACTTAAAATTCTTTATGTTAAGTTTTTCTTAATCCTAAAAAGGAGTTTAGCTCACATCTTTGAGGACCATAATATAGTGTTTAACCCTTTCTCACATCAAAACATTTATTTGACACACCCTTATCACTTGAATATCAAATGAATTTAATGAAATTTTCAAATGAAAATAAAAGGAAATGTGAAAATGAAGCAGTTAGTTTGTGAAGAATGTCAATTCATTAAAGGAAAAACAAGTAAAGAAAATGAGCACAACTGTAAGTTTTGACCTTAATTATTATATAAGCAGTCAGATGGTAAAAGTTGAGCAAATGATTCATTTCTTTAAATTTGTATGGGAAACCGCAAAAACTATAGCTCCTCATCAACTAGTTCTTTGAATAAAAATCCATCCTCAACTACAAAAAATGGTACCCCATTCATGGATTCTGATTAAATTATTTTGTTTGATCTAAAAACGAGAAAAAATTCATGCAAGGAACAACACAAATCACCTATGAATATCCCCTCGCTCTTCCGCTCATGAATCGCCACAAGTTTCTGCAAAAAAAAAACATGTTAAATTAAATACAAATATGAACAACAGCACCACTTGGGAATAATAATAATAATAATAATAAGCCATACATGAAGAGATATCAAAATTTATGTAGAAATCCATAGAATAGAAAGAGGAATAAAGAAATATACCCTGAACGCTGGTAAAGGCATTCAGAAAAGAAGACGAAAAGCAACGAAAGTGCGAGAGAACCAAACCATCCAATGTCACAGGAATAAAATCAATTTCCTAAACACCTCTCACCATCACTCCTCCTTTCTCTCCTCGTAACGATTAAAAGAGAAAAAAAGAGGAATTTATTTTCCACTGTCAACCTCTTCCCTTTAAATTTTTTGATTTCTTCCTTCCATCCTATTTTTATGCCTAGCATTTCTCTCTCTTGGGATTTTCATTATTAACCAACTGCTCTGGCCATTGACGACTTGCCACATCAGCATAGTTATGACATTCTGGTGAGTTTTGAGAATGTTTGAAAGGTTAAATTTGGGGTTATTAAATTGATGGTTTTCTCTAATAACAAGAGCATCCTTCAAAAGTTTCACCAGTTTTCATTCTAATTTTAAACCTTCATCTAAAATTACAAGACCTTCAAAATCATAGTGTAAATTTAGGCTTAATATATTTAGAACTCCTAAAGTAAAGAAATAGTCACATTCTAATGTTTTTTGACTTTTTATTAGGGTGAATGTATGCATACCCTTAACCTTGTCCTTTTTTTTTTTTTATCAATGTGTTCTTCCAGAAAAAAATCATTTAACTTATTAAATTTATCAATTTTGATCTCTCAATCAAACATTTTTTATTTTCCATTTTCCTTGATACATTTATATTATTAATTTATCTCCTTAACTGAAAATATGCATCTTAAATTAATATTAAATAACTTATTAGAGAAATTTTAGTGTAAGATATTTTAATATTTCCAATGTTAATTTTTCATCTTGAATCATATAATTTTATTTAAATTTCAACTTGAAATAATTGATTAAAATATTTGATAGGTGTTTTGTGGTTGCAAAATTATTCCATAATAAGTTTTAAATTTATAATCAAGTATTTTACAAAATACGTCTCCACAAGCATATAGGTAATAATTGTAGTATAAAGGATGTCAGTCCCATAAAGATTGATGTTTTGGCTACTAGCTTCATCCTACAAAGGATTCCATACATTTATGATTAAGTGTGGACATTTTTTTTATTTATAAAATCATGCATACGATCCCTCAATTATATTCGATCCATTATCATACTAGTATAATTTAAAACATCAACACATTTTAGTTATTAACATACTTTCATCATTATTTTACATATATAGGGATCGTCTTTAGTCATTACAAACATAATTTATAATACCGTTCATAATTTAAAAATATCATCAATCATAATTTTAATTACTGCTAAGTACTTTATTTAGAAGTTGCATGATTATTGCAGAGTAGAAGTCCGATGAAAGTCAAACCAAACCATTTACCAATAAGCTTAGTTGAATTGTCCAGCTGCTGCCACTAAAATTCTTATTCCCCGGCTTTGCTTTTTTCTACGTTTATTAATTGATAAATGTTGAGTATAACACTCAGTGGTGTTAGTATAATATTTAATGTAAATATAATAATCATATATCATCATAAACAAATTCATTAACATATTCATGATATAATAATAATAGATAATATCAATTATCTATAATGCATCATTTAATACATCACTCAATGTATATCATATGTCGTCTTTATCTTTATTAATTATTCTTATCAATATCCATTACTAACATTTCAATATTCATTAATTATTCACAATTATGCTCCATATCATTAATATCTTTATCAATACCATTATTATTTTCATCATAGTCATTTTCATCATTAACAATGTTATATCATAATCATTATAACTATAAATATGAATGTTATGACATGTATGTTATTTAAACATTTAATTGCATGAGTGTAAAACATTATACCAATTGTATCAACATCATATTTTCATGAAAAATGCTTTATTTATGAGAATGCATTCATGTAATGCATTCTCCCTTGTATTTTCCTATATCATTTCATATCATATCATCGTCTTTATATGTGCACATTGTATTGAAACTTCTTTCCATTTCATATATATGGTTCAATATATTGAAAACCACTTCATAATCTTTTCATAAATTTCTTATCCTTTTTCCTTCCATTTTATTTTCCATAGATTCATATAATTGTTTCCATTTTCATTTATTTATTTTTTTTCACCTTCCTTATTTCTCCATGTCATGTTATGTCATATTTCATGATAAATGCAATGATGTTTATGACATGTTAATTATATATATATATCATTATCTCATTATTAATTATGTAATGCTATTGCATTACCATATTATCGCCCCTTTGATCATTTAATGATCTATGACTTCCAATTAACTATCCCAAACCTGGAATATCATTTCCCTTGTTTAAATCCTTTGGTGGTACATGAGGATTATCCACTCAATTACCTAATCATAATACAATGTTCATCTTTAATTAATAATTGATATTCCAAAACAATCATTCATTATTTCACGTTGGTAATTCATATAACATTATTCAAAATTCATTAATCATACTTATAAACATATACCATTGTATTAATCATCCTTAAATCATTTTAATTCTCTTATCTTGTTATAGCATTATATAAGAAGTCATGTTACTATTTTACAATAGTAATTTACTATTCTATTTATTTAAATTAATTATAATATAATTTAAATCCAATTATAATATATTTAATATAATATACTACTACTGAAAACAGTACTTATTTAACCTTTCATTAACATAACATATAACTTCTTCATAACATCAATTAGCTTCTATAACCATAATCCTATAACCATTTTATAAACTGTTTACTTGTTATTTATTTAAATCAACACTCTTATTCTTTTAAACAGTCAGTATTTATGCTTAATGTTTCAACATATATATATATATATATATATATTAATTTATTTAATATCTTAAAGTATCCCTAACATATAACATTTTTGTTATTCAGTCCAAACAGTAACATTTTATGTAATTGTATTTTTATTTTATTCTTGATTTAATCACATAACTAATCTTGATTAAACAGTGATATTATAATATCTATTACTAGACAGTTATCATAATTAGTGATATTTTATCTCATTAAATTCTGTTTAAATACATGACTCATTTATAAATCATTTGATTATCATTTTCTATCTAATTAGTTTATCCCTTTAATACTACTATCAATTAATCACTTAATAGCTTAAGAGTTAATATTTTACTATTAAATCACTAACCTGACATCATCTTAATATTGATTATTTAATATCCAGGATTAATAACTTAAATCAGATTCTAAATACTAATCATATCTATATTTTAATAAAAATAGTTTTTGTCTAAAACAGAGTATTAGAATAGTTGATATCATCACTTATTTAATTAGTATTTAAACTCATTAAACTTGTCAATATACCTTTTTCATAAATTAAATCCTGTTATATATCTTAATCTAGTGATATGTTAAACTCTGTTATTACGGACTCACAACATTACTTATCTGAGAATTACCATCTTACTGCTTGTTCCTATACTTTAGAAACAGTGTCCTTAATACATTTAATAATTAATCAGCAACTTACTTAAAATATTCCTATGTCTTAAATATACTTAATCACACATCCAATTTGCATAGATATCAGTCTGCTTATTATTTACGTAGTTTCTCTTCAACAACATATCATATATCCTTATCTTACTATTTCTTATAACAATGTAATCTTATAATTCAAAACATTTCTTAAATTCCATATTATAATATCAATTTCTTTACTGTCATCTTTATTATACTACATGCCTTAACATAATTCATTATCCCATACTTAAACATAATCAATTATCGTACACTTCACCTTATATTTCATTTATCAGTTTATATACTATTTATCCTTTAACTTATCAATTAAGATATCCTTTACAATCATATAAATTTAATCATGTTAAAACCATATGCTTAAACTCGTGTACCTCACTGCTATTCAATTTTTATCCACCAAAACACATTTCATTTAAAACCATATTATACCATTTACTTATTAACTTATTAACCTTCTTAATAACACTTTGTATGCTTAATTATTTAATCAGATAAATCCTCATATAAATGATAACCATATACCTCAATTTAAATTTCCCCTTAATACTTGAAAATGCATTCTTAAATTATCTATATTATAACATTACTTAACCACTTCATAAAACTTCTTTTTAAATACTTTATATTCTTATTTTAATGATCAAATTGATCCTTAAACGTAATATGACCAAATTCCTTAATATATTCCATTTAAGCATTGAAAAATCATATCTTAAGTCCATCTTTCCTTAATATGCGTATACTTTTTTTATTACCTTATAAAAAAACTATATTTCCTCTCAATTAAGAAGTTAAATACTTTAATCATACTTTAACTTAATCAGTTATTATATAATTAATATATCTCATAAACTAAAAATGACATTTTAGCCTTAAATCATCAAATTTACTTAACTTATTACTTAACCTTTATCATTTTCTTAACTTTTCATCTTTTGATTAAACAAATCTATTCATTATTAGGTTAGATCTTACCAAATCCTTTAATTTTCCTCTTGAAACTTTCGGCCAAATTGGAAAACACAAGCCACACACACCCACACAACCACTAATCACTTTATTCATGCTCTTTTTACATCACTAACCACTTTAACCATCAAATCATTAACAAAATCTAACATAAAACATTTTACCCAAACCATAAAACACTCATAAAATGTACAAATCAATAGATCTATAACAACTTCATACTCACCAAGGCTCACCTTTAACCAAACAACCAAAAATTCCAACTTAAATTTGATACTCCCTTGTTTTTGCTATGGATTTGAATGATTTTCACCACTTTGACTTTCTTAAAGTTGCTACTCAACTTAAATTCACATGCATGTACCTTAGATAGTGAGATCCAACATAAAACAAGGTTAATACTCAAGGATAGGTTACAGTTTTTAACAAAACTCATGATTCTTCATGATTTCAATCATGAACTTGAAGAATCATTAGAAAAGAGTTTCAGTCACTAAGAGAATAATGGAAAACAAAGAATATTTCAACCAAACCTTGATGTATACTCAAAGATGTTGCTGGATCTTGAAAATCAAAGCCAAAGGAAGAAGAATAAGATGTAACTTTCAACTTCTTTCAAAGGATGAGCTTTGGTTTTGATGCTTGAAACATGAAAGCATTCGGTCACCGCTTGAATAGCAAGAAAATGGAACTACTTTGATATAATCTTAAGCTAAATGCATGGATCTTATAGTATATATGAAATTGAAGAAGAAACTTGAAGATTCAAGTGTTGGTTAAGATAAGGTGACAAAACCATAAGGTACACATGTTGTATGAAGGACAAATCATATTAAACCTTAACACGCATGATCATACATATTTTAAAACTTAAATACATATTTGACTTAATTTTTACCAATCAAATCTTTATCTTATATATTTAATACTATACTTTATACTTCCATAACATATTTATTTAATAAATACCATCCTCCATCTTTTTCCACTAACTCAAAATACTAATATTTTATTTCTCTCTCCATCAACTAATACAACTTCCAAACCCACTAACATAATTTCTTACACCACTAACACAATTACCAATCCCACTTCTAATATAATACATTAATTTAAATATCCACTAACTAATATTATTTCAATTACATAATTATTTATTTATCTATTTACATACCATTAATTTATTCATTAACTATTTATGACATCATCTTACCATTTTATGATATCATTATTAAAAATACTAATTTTATTTTTCTAACATTAACATAATATCATGTACTTTTATTAATACATAATTAATACATAATTATTCATTCTCTAGTACATTAGAATTATAATTATACTTATATGCATGCATCATGCTTACATCATCATTACTCAATTATGACATCATAAATAATTCCAAGTTTTATTTTACTATCTTTTCTATATTAGGTAACTTAAGTTAAAATAATCATCTTTGAGAAAATTAATTAATCATATCAAATATTCTTAATATTGAAATCATTAATTAATCATCGTTTAGTGGTTTCGTCAAAATTTCTCATTTCAACATCATTACTATAAACTCTTATCTCATTAAATACTCATCATTATTGGCATAATTTTATATCAATATCTCACTTATAACATATAAAACAAAAAATATAAATCAATTTATGGATGTAAACTAAGTGTTCAATTTAGGATGACATTATTCTTCCTCCCTTATTTGATTCTTGATCTTTAATCTTCAAACCTATTGAATCCTTCTTGAAGCTCCATGGATTAATAAGAAGAAAATGGAAATTGTTAGGAAATCTCTAGCAAAACCTTAAGCTAATGATAAAAGAAAAGGGGATAATGATTAAAAAAAGAAAGAAAAATATGGAATGAAAAATGATGCTCCCTCCTTTGAAACCTAAATAAAATGATGTATTTATATGTTTAAAAAAACCCCTAAATGATAATTTTAGTCATAGCCCTCCATTTTAGATCCAAAGTCCTTATTTTACACCTAAAATTCATCCTAAAATTATGCAGAGTGCCCAACTCAAGTCAAGTTGGCTAAAGTCAAGTTGAGTTGAGTAAGCTGCTAAGATTTTTAACATTTTGAGACTAACTCTAGTCAAGTTGATTCTAACTCAACTCGAGTTGAATGAAAACATTTGAAAAATACAAGAATAAGGTTTCCAAAATATGATGAGATAAGGCTATGATTAAGAATTATTATGCATGAAATGTAATGATATGATCAAACTAATGTAAAATCCTATAATTAATAGGATAAAACATGTAAAATGTAAAGAAAATATTAAAATACTAAATAAACTATGCTAAATGTAAAAGTATATGAAAATGCATGAAATATATGATAAATGAGATGAAAAAGTAGTAAAAATATGTTAAAAACTATAAGAGTTAGTATTACATCTGTCTTAATTATTATTATCTTAATTACTATAGTGGTTGCATTAGACTATATTTGTTTAAATTATAATAACTAGAATTTTAGAATAATTATTAATTAATATTGATAGTTAATGTTCAAATTATGTTCTTTAAATATCTAGATATTTAAATTTACTAGTACTGCTAAAAATCTAGTTATGATCGATATGGGAGTAACTATTAGCAAAGTATTAAAAGTTGATATTATGAGATAAATCTTATGATAGAGGAGTATGGTAAATGAAAAATTAAAATAAGGGATAATATAAAGTTATTTATGAATGATATATATATATATAAACACATATGTACGAATTAGGGGATTAAAATAATAATAATAGTAATAAGGTGGTAAGTGGGAAACTTGAGTAGATTAATTCTTATGAAATAATAGAGGTGAATACCAACTAAGAGTATTACTATATATGTTTGTATTTATAAAATAATAAATTTAAAATACAAAGTTAAGCTGCTACCTTCTTTGTGGCAGTCAGTAAGGCATGATAAATTAGTCCATAAGAACAAGAGATAGTAAATAGAGAAACCTTAATAATCTACACTTGATTTCTTTTCACCAAAATGAGTTCATTAGAAGCTTGAAAAGTAGATATGGAGGCTATAATTTATCTCATTTATAGTGTGGTAAGTCAACATATCATTAAATGAATCATAACCGCTTGATTATGTAGTGTATGTGTAACATTGACTGATGATGGTAAGGTTAGAATTTTAACTGAATTTATGGTTTATGTATATGAGGATGAAGGCTACAGAATAAATATTACACCCACGTTAGAGACCCTAGGAGTTAAGTGTGTACACGTGTCTAGGGCTCTATGTGAATGTATATATATAAATGCATATGTGCATATGATGATGGATTGATAAGTATGTGTGGATGTATTGATATGTATGCGTGTATATGCTTGAATGTGTGAC
>CANYBF012860093.1:0-20390 GCA_948192965.1 Dalechampia spathulata | reverse complement strand
CTCTTTATTTACTTTGCAACAAGGAGAGGTACGTCTTAGCATCCTGGTTTATGTTGATGATCTGATTGTTTCTGGGAATGATAGTGCAGCAATTAAGAAATTTAAGGATTACTTGAGCACTTATTTTTATATGAAAGATTTGGGCGTTCTCAAATATTTTCTTGGGGTGGAAGTGGCTCGTAGTTTCGACGGGTTTTTCTTATGTCAACGAAAATATACCCTGGATATTATTATAGAAGCAGGTTTGTTAGGGGCAAAGCCTATGGGAATTTCGATGGAGCAAAATCATCGTTTGGCACTGTCCACTAGTGCTTTGTTGAATAATCCAGCGTCTTATCGACGACTTATTGGGCGATTGATTTATTTATGTTTTACCAGGCTTGAATTATCATATTGTGTACATATCTTGTCTCAATTTATGCAGCAGCCACGGACCGATCACTGGGATGCAGCATTACGTGTTGTTCGATATCTCAAATCCCACCCAGGTCAGGGTATTTTATTACGTAGTATGGGCGACTTGCGCTTAACTGGTTGGTGTGATGCAGACTGGGCGGGGTGTCCATTGACTCGTCGCTCTCTTACTGGCTGGTTGGTGTTTTTAAGATCGTCTCCCATCTCATGGAAGACAAAGAAACAACATACTGTATCTCGATCTTCTGCCGAAGCAGAATATCGTTCGATGGCCATGACCACTTGTGAAGTTAAGTGGTTAAAGTGTGTTTTATCTGATCTTGGTGTTAATCATCCTCAGCCGGTACCATTCTTTTGTGACAGTCAGGCTGCTCTTCATATCTCTCAAAATCCAGTGTTTCATGAACGTACCAAACACATTGAGGTGAATTGTCATTTCATCCGGGATACATTGCTTGATGGGACCATCTCCCCAACATTTGTTCCTACAACAAGCCAACTTACTCATCTTTTTACCAAGGCATTGGGCAAACATGAGTATGATATGTTCTTCCGCTAGTTGGGCATTTGTGACCTTCATGCTCCAACTTGAGAGGGGGTATTGAGATAATTACAGGCAATAATTATGGGATTTAGGATTTGTTTAATCTTTTATCAATATAGTATATATATATATTGTATTTTCCTAAGATAGTTTTTCAATTTTGATAGGAAAGGATTCTTTCCTAGTTTATAGGATTCGTTGCTTATCCCTGCTGTATATATTTTGCTCCTCAGCTATGGAAAATACACAGAAGAATATTGTCTTCTTCATCTCATGCTTTATTAATTGTCATATTGTTTATTCAACTTTTTTAAGATGCATAAATTTTATGTGTGTTATTATTTCTAAAAATAATTAATGGATCATTAGATAATATGAAATAGTCGTTTATGACATAAAAAAAGTAGACATTAATTTATTAAAGATCAAAATTAATATAATCTTAAAGAAATAAATTGATATATTTTAATAGTTAAAACAAATATTTAATAAGTAATAACCGATTCAAATCCGATAATATTTGAATAAATATAAAAAATGAATGAATTTTACATCTAATAAATAAAAAAATTATGTGATATATAAATGGAATATATTATACTTTATTAAAAAAAATCAATTGATTATGTATTTCATGAATTTTAAACTCATGTACTATCATTGGTTTAACACTTCATACATGTATTACTACAACTTCTCAATGCTAAATTACTGTAGAAAAATTAATTAAAAATTAAAATTATGTTTAATTCAAATGAATTTTATAAATTTTTATAAAATTAATTTATAAATTTTAAATAAATATGCTTGATTTAAATGATAAATTATAAAACCTTTATGTTAAAATGATTTATAAATAGAGAAATTATCTTTAATATGTATATAAAGTCTATAAAATAAAGAAAATTAAAAGAATTAATAAATAATAATTTGATTGTTTACGGCTGAGCTTGTTTCAACATTAGATTGTAGGGTTTAATGGGGTCGTGTGTATCTCAAGATATATTTTGATTATATGCTTAAATTCAAGATGACCATGATTCTTCTCTACCTGTCATTTATAATATTTTAATATACATATATATATATATATATATATATATATATATATTTATATAAATTAATTTGATTAATACTTAATTTATTACTTATGTATATCTATATTTAAATAAATAATTATTTGAATAAATTAATTGAGTTTTACTAAATTTAATGAATCAAAATCAACTCATTGTACTATCTTTTCCAAAATGTGTAATATTTGAATCAACTTATGCAATTATTAATTTAAATTTATCAATATTTTATTATTATTCTAATAGAACTATATTAATATTGTAGATGGGGAATGCATGTTTAATAAATATAAGAAATTTAAATGATATATAAGTAAAGTAAATTAAATATCAGTATAAATTAATTAATTTTTTATTATTTGTTCAATTATTTTTAAGATCAATAGAGTTTTGATATGATATTATAATTAAAGATATTGAATAATTTTAAATTTTTATTTAATGATCTAAAAATGGATCAGTTAAAAAATTATATTTGAAAATTATATTTGTCAGTAATTTTAAGGCATTTAAAGAATAATGAATATATACTTTTTTAAAAATCTTATTTCATCATAAAATTTGTAAGAAGAATCGAGTTAAAATAAAATTATTATATTATTTTATATATTTTTATCTTTTTTAATTATTTATTAACTTAAATATCGTAATGATCACATAAGTATATATATAATGGATTGAGGTGTAGGTTATTAAAATCCATTTAGAAAGTATATATTCTTAGAAAATGTTTTATCTGTTTTTTACAAAATATTTATCTCCATCTATTTAATAATTATATAAATTAAATTAAATATATGATATAAAATATGAAATAGATATAAATAAATAAATCATAATGAAATCAAAGTAAGGAGTTAAGGATCCAAAGCATATAATATATAATGGAAGTTTCTTGAGCTTTACTTTATTTTATATGAAGTTAAAGATTGGGAAATCTTGTGTTGGTCGGTTGGACAAGTCCTAACCCACCTTACTTTGATTCTCTCACAAATTTCCCCCCTTATTATTATTATTATTTTATGTATACTATAAGCTTTAAAATCAACATGAATTCCATTCAAAAGTTTTTCCAACTTAATAGAATCATCAAAAATATCATATTTATTTTCTTGATTTTGATAGTTTGATAGTTTGATTTACAATGTATCAATTCATCATTTATGTATATTGATAAGTAGGGATGTAAATGAGCTGAACCGTTCATGAACTACTTGAAACTCGATTAGATAAAAGTTCGTTTAAGCTCGTTTAGTAAAGCTCGATTAATAAATAAGCCGAGCTCAAGCTAGACAATACTCGATTCGTTTAGGTTTGTGAGCTAGCTCGATAAGAAGCTCGTGAGCTAGCTCGATAAGAAGCTCGTGAGTTAACTCGTTAATTTATGTAGAAAAATTTAATTTCAGATATATAATTTATTAATTTATAATTATATAAATATATAAATATATTTTTTAATTTAATTATTGATATAAAATTATAAATATCTATGAAATATAATACTTTTATTAATAATTTTTTTATTTTTTAAATAAAAAATAAAAATTGTATATTAAAATTTATATTTATTATGCTCGTTTAAGGCTCAATTAAATTCGTTTAGACTCGTGATACATCAAAAATTTTGAAAAGTTCGGCTCGACTCGACTCCTTTACACCCGTATTAATAAGATATTTTCATTTAATATTATCTTCAAATGATATAATATTAAAACTTACAAAGATTCATGATGAATACCTAGATATTCAGAAACGATGAAGAATATAGTCAATGATGAAATGCTTCACAAAGTTGAATATAAATGTAGATTCATAGATTCTTAAATAAGTTAATTTTTTAAACTATTATTGAATTTATGACAAACAAGAGATAAACTAGCAAAGTGAAACATCTTAGTAAACATATAAAAAAAAAAAAGAAGGTAAAAATGATTCTTATAGTAACAACGAACAAAATAAGAGCAGCTAAAATCATGAAAATGAGATTGCATGAGATGAGAACAATACAAACATCATATTATTAGATAAAACGATGAAGTGCTACATCTAGATTCAAATAATCGAATCAATCATTTATTTTATTAAAATAAAAAAATAATATTTAAATTTTAATACTTTCTTAAAATATTCTTTTATTTTAAAAAAAATTTATCATATAATTCTATAAATATAAATAATTTACATCTTCCTATTAATAAAAAGAAATTGGGATGGATTCAGTTGAGGTATGAGTGGGATGATTATGAGTTTGGAATTTCAGCAACATATATAATTTCAATGCATTAATCGATTGATATTTCCTTTATATTTATCCGGCAACAAGCTATCGTCAGAGGGACATCATAAATCATGTTTTTGTGCACATATATATATATATATATATTTATGATTTGAAAGAAAAATAATTCAAAATTTAAATTAATAATTAATATATCTGTAATAAACTGCACAATATTAAAAATTACTTCAAAATTAAACCAGTAATTAAATACACATATTATACATTTTTCACTGTGGAAGTTTAAATATTTGTAACTAATGGGTGATAATAAATATTTATTAATCATAATAAAAGTTTAAGTATACATACTAAATAAAAATTTAAAAATAAATTATTATTGTAACAAAAAAAGTCGTAAAGATAATAAATTTCTTTTAATTCATAAAAAAAATTATAAATAACTCAAATCAAATTAATACAATTAATTTTTAAATCCAAACAACTTATTTAAATTAATTAACTCTAAGTTATTTACTAGTTTAAAGTTTAATAAAAATTTGTATTCTTCTCAATCTCTGTCCAATACGAGATGATATTTTCAAGAATATCACTTTGACTAATAAATTTTTAATATTACTAGATTTTATTTTTTCATATAAAAATACCATTTAATAAAGAAATTTTTATAAGGGTATCTTTTTTTTTAATTTTTTTCAAATTAAATTATTTGTAATCTTTTAGTATAATTCAATATGATATTGTACAATTTGATGAAATTGTTTATATAATATCTAGAATTATATTAATTAAAGTAAATAATATAATTGAGTTAAAAAAAATTGATTGTAATTATTTTTGATTAGATATACAATTTTATATATATATATTTTTATTATTTTGAAGGTAAAAGAAAGTTATTGGTTATATAAAAAAGTGCCCATTTTCATAATTAAAATAGGGAGTATATTGTTATTAAATTTTTATATTACTATTAAATATCACAAAATTAATTATGTTTGAGTAAGGTAAGTATTTTCAGAAAAGTCAAATTTGAGGTAACTTAATGGGAGAAGAAAGCAAATTTGGTGCATATACATTTATGCAATGCTTATAGATTAAGTTAATGAGATAATCATTTGAGTAATATTAATTTATATTGTAGATTTATTGCTTAATTTTTATTTGACAATATCATGATTGGTAATTCACCAAAAAATGAATAAAGCATTTTGATAATGAATACTAATTAAAAATCAAAGAGTGAACACAAGACTAAAAGATAATCATTAAGAATGGCTCAAAGATAATTGATGGATTAATTACCATTAAGCCATCTTTAATCCACAAAAGATAAGTCAATGGTGTATCTTTAACCCTTTTTTGTTTTTGCTTTTCTAAAGTGGGTTCAATTAATTAATGTGTGGTTTTCAATTACTCTTCAAACCTATTATGTAATGCATAATAATTTGTACTTAAATGATAATTAATCCAAAATGCTAGTGACCATATTGTATGGATATAAGAAGTACTTTCTTTATATATATATATATATATATATATATTAATTATCTTGCTTGAATATTAAATACATTACATGGATAATATATTCTTTTAATATATATTACTTTTTTTAGAAACTTTAAATAATGACTTTTTTATTTTTATTAATGTATTTAATGTATTATTAATAAGGGTGAGTATTTGGTTGGTCTAAATTTAAAAATTGAATTGATTTTTTCCATTTTACTTTAAAATTTTTGAATTTTAAAAAATATTTAGTTTGATTTTGATCAAGAAATTATAATATTTTATTAATTGATAAAATAAGCTCAAATTTACATCTAATTAACTTTGATTTACTTAGATTCAATCTAAAAATTTTAAATTTGATGCATAATTAGTTTTCTGTTCAATTTTATTAATACGAAAAAGAACATGATTTTCTTAATCCCTAAATTGAGTATAAATTTTTAAACTTAAACTAAATCAAACAAATATTATAATTTTTTTTAGTTTTTGAAAGTTGAATCTTTAAACCTTAAATTATCATTTAACTTAATCAATAAGAATAAAAATAATTTAATTAACTTAATTAATTTAATTCAATTCATAATCAAATAAATAGAAGTTATTAAAATTCATCCCAAATAAAAATCCTTTTTCAAAAAATAACTAATCATAATCATAAACTTGGATTAAAAAAAGCATTACCATACCTATATTTAAACATACTTAAATGTAACATAAATAAAGTTAAAATAAATTTAAATAATTTATGAGATAATTTCAAATTCATTATTTATTTTATTACACGATAAGATTTTTTAAAAATTTGATTTATTAAGATTATGAAATTTTCATCAAATATCTTTCATTAAAATAACATATATAATTATGATTTTTTATGTTAAATTATTTATAAATCAAAAAATTCCAACCTTTTATTTAGTAGTGTAAAAAATGATTTTAATAGAAGCAAATAATGAATTATATAATATGGTAATGAAATAATTTTTTGGGTTTACAAAAGTTGATAGAAAAAAAAATCTATAACTATATAATATGATTTAACAATGACTTCGACTTAATTATTTGATTCTATTCATTATCAATAAAATTAAAGATATTTTTAATAAAAATATATTAAAATGTTAGTATTGGGTTGATCAAAAATTAAAATTTATAATATATGTGTAATAAAAATTAAATGAGGAAATTATATATATAATGTGAAATGTTAGGGTAAAATAAGGGAAGAAAAAGAATGTCAAATGATTATTGATGTTGAGATCCACCAAATCTTGAGTGAGTGGAAGCAAAATGTCCTTTTTTGTTTGTTTGTTTGTTACATAAGAGCATATGCAAGTGCAATAACTTAAATGGTAATTAAATACAGTTTATAAACTATAAACACTAATCATGAATAGAATTCTATAATTATATATTTAACACTTCATAAACAAATAAACTATAATATGGGTTTTCAATTATTAACAAGATATTAATGATTTATAAACATAAATAGAATGGTAATTGGATGATATTTTATGGAAGGTTGAGAAGCATGGCTCCTCCATGGCTATGGCTAGTGTTGAACAAAATTTGGCAGTTGAAGCAGCAAAATTTTCCATGTTCAAGTAAAGAAAATGAAGAAATGTTGGCATTATTGAACTAAGTATGAAGTTATTGTATATGGGTCAATTAATTAATTAATTAATTTTTTGGTGGATTGTTGGAGATGGTGGGATTTGGAAGCTTTCCCCACTTGTTTAAATATTCAATCATTATGGGTTTGAAATTTCCTCAAATTGGATAATAATAATAATAATAATGGAAACAAATTTACGTTTTAATAGTTGTTTTAAGTTGTTAATAAATATAGTTTTTGTGTTGTAATATGAATCAAAGCAATTAATTAATTAATTTAACTTGTAATTGTTTATAAGATATTTGGATGGCACTTTTTCAAGTCTTGCTTTTGATAGTGTTGGTAGCAATCATGCATTTCAAAAATATTTACCATCTTTATTTATTTATTTATTATTATTATTAAAAATATTATTGCTATATGCTACATAATAAGTTATTATATGTTATGGTAAGTAAAAGAGAATTATCATGAGAATTGAAATTGAAAAATATGTATAATACTTATATTTTTAATAGATATTATTTTGATGAATTTTTTAAATAAAATTAAGGATAACCACTTTATGTTTTCAATATAAATTATTAATCGATTATTCTTATTCATATTTATCATGCTCATCTAAAATATACTTAATAAAAAAAATTGATGTTTTAATTTTGTATTTATATTATATATACCATAATATTGTTATTAAACTTATGTGTTTTATATTTATTTATATATCATGATAAACTTATTTATCATTTTATTAGTTTATACATATTCATCAAATCTTTATTTTTCAAAAAAAAAAAGTAATCGGTATATAAATAAAATGGATTAAAATGTATTAAAATTTAAGAAATATGATACATGATGTTAAATAAATTTAAATTATTTAAATTATAATAAATAATTAAAATTTAATAAATTATATGAAATTTAATTCTCAACTATTAGTTATAATTTAAATGATTTAAATTACATTTTTTTATTAGTTATCTAATTTATGATAAGAAGATCAACAAATTATTGAATTATCATGAATAAAAATGTACAAATATATTATATGATATAATTTATTGAAAGATAAAATTCATAATTTCATGATGTATTATACAATATAGTTTTTCTTAATTCTAAACATGTTGGATTTAAAATTTAAGAATGGTTGAATTTTTCATTCAAAAATTAAAATAATAAAAAAGTCAAAAAAAATTGTTCAAAAATTATAATATAAAAAAATTAATTATCAAATTGACCACTTATTTTTTTTGAACAAATTATTTCTTACATTTCATTATAATATTTTGCACTCTCAAAATAATTAAAGTTACTGCAGGTAAATTTTTAAATATTTTGTTTATTTCTACTAAAAATTAAAATTTATAATAAATAAACATATTTTTTATTGGATAATAAAAATTACCATGGAAGTTATTTTAATTAATTATTAATATGCATTTTAGGGAAATACGTTTTTATTAATGGGTCAATTTGTATTATAGTCAACAAAAGATTAAATTGTCAAAGGGAAGAAAAAAAAATGACACACATGACAATTAGACTATTTCAAGCCAAACTTTTTAAAAACTTTCACACATTAAATAATTTAAACTAAATAAATGCATATATAAAGTAAATAGTAAAATATTATTTTCTTGAAAAATAGAAATATTAAATATTCAAGTAATGCATACTTATTAGTAATGTAAGAGGATGATTGCTTATTTATTAGTGCAAAGTTTTAGTATTAATTATATTTTTCTAGATTTTTTTTTATTTTTTATTTGAAAAAATTACCAACATAAAAAGAAAAATACGTTTTTTAGTTAATTATATTTGAGTAATGTTAGTGAATTAATTCATTTTTTATTGTATAAATAATAAATTGATATAATCTAAGTATGAACAGTTTAAACTTATTTTTCATATCATATTTATATATTAATATATTATCAATAAAACAGTAACTAATCAATTTCCCTCTTAATTCTTTTTCCTTCTATATTCAAACATTAAGAAAATATATAAAAAAATGAAACTAATTTATTTTTCTCTATAATTCTTCTTGTATATATATATATATATATATATATATATGTATGTATGTATATTCCCCCAGGGCAAAGGAATGTTTAAAATAATAAGTAAAATATGTAAAAAGGAAGGATAAAAGTCAAAGTGAGGTTGCGGAGGGATTACTCGGGAAGCCTCCTGTTGACGATTTAAAGTCAGGGTCATTATTAGACCAAAAAAATGATATTTCATTGACACGTGTCGGTCAACCCTTGTTTTCTTCCACCCGATCCAACGGCGACTGAGGCACACTTTTCCAAGCGCGTTTATAAAAGAAGCTGCTTCTCCTGCAGCTCCATCTTTGACTTTCCCTTCTTTCCACTATTTATTTATCTTCCCCTTCTTTCAACTTGCATCCACTTCCCCACGTCTCTCCCCAGCGCGTCTATCACACCCTCTCTAATTTGGTTAAATCTTAATATTTTGTGATTATCAATATAAAAAAAATCCTTATAGTGCCATATAGTTAATAATTATCTCAGCCAACAAATTTTAACAATTTTTATTTGTAAAAAAATTAATTTTATTTTATTTAATGCTTATACGAGTTAAAATTAATTATAATTATAATTAATTAATTGAAAGAAGTAAGTCAAAAAAATTGTTGAATATTGCTAGCAAGAAAACGAAGTCTCGCCCAACCTAAAACACATTGAAGAGTTAGGACACACATTATAGTACCATTTCACGTGCACCCTTTGTTGTGGTCCTAACACCGGTATTAATTAAAATCGTTTATCTCGATCACAATAAATATAGTAAAAATTATAAATTCTAACATAAAAATATACAAAATTTTATGATTTATGAATATTGTTAATAGTATTGGTTCCACCTTTGTTAATATAACCCAACAATAATAATATAAGAATATGCAAGGAAGAGTTTGTACCACACGCGCTCATGGTGCAAGTTTAATTCCATGAATAGTTTTAATACCCCACTAATCTAAACACAGTTCAACTCCAACCCATTCAAAAGCATAACTTAATTCTCCCCCACTCTTAGTTTCATTAGTCAACGTCCGTATTTAAAAATAATTAATATTTTTTATGACCAATTATTCTAATTTTTTTATCATAAATTAACTTTTTTAAATAAAATTTTTATTTACATTAATTCGTTTTATTTTTGAGTTTTTAATTTTTACATTTTAAGAAAATAATTATTTTTATTAATATTGTAAAATTTATTTATCATTGATGCATTTGAATTAAAAAATAGACTTATTGATTAAAAGAATTATTTTTTTATTATTATAATAATATTCGCTTTTGTCAAATAATTATTAATTAAAAATTAATTAGAATATGAAAACTAAATACCCAATTGTCCATCTTTTTCTTTCTTTTTGTTTTTTTCTTGAAAAACAGAAAAAAAAAAAGTACAATATTACCATTTCAGATTTCAAGCATCTCTACCACAAAAGTCAACGCTTCTTTCTCTCTCTACTTCATTTCTGCTTCTTCTTCTTTCCTATCTATCTACCAATCTCTTAGCAATGAAATATCAGTGGAATTGATTTCATTTCCAACACCAAGATTGAAAGGTTTAATCTTTCTTTCTTTTTTTTTTTCTGAATAAAGATTCAACCTTCAATAGTTTTTTGCTTTTGATTTGATCCGTTTTAATGGGTAATAAACTCACGGTGTGTTTCACCGGAGAATCTCGACGGAGGCATGAATTTAATAGCATATCAGTTTTATTCTCAGACCCACTTGACGAAGGTCTTGGTCACTCTTTCTGCTATGTCAGACCCGACCTAGCAACTCGAATTTCCTCCTCCAAAGTCCACTCAGAAGAAGAAACCACTACAACTTTCTGGTCAATCTCCGGTGCTTCAGTGAGTGCCAACACATCAACGCCGCTTTCCACCGCGTTCATAGATCCTTATGTTTACAGTACTATCGATAGAGCTGCTGCTTTTGAAAGCTCCACTTCTTTCGCTTCCATTCCTCTCCAGCCAATACCGAGAAATTTAATGGGGTCGGTTAATTCGGGTCTTCTAATTCCGGGTTCGGGTCCTGCTATAATACCCTGTTCGGGTCCATTAGAGAGGGGATTCATGTCAGGTCCGATTGAAAGAGGCTTTATGTCGGGTCCTCTTGATCATGGATTATTCTCAGCTCCACTTGAAAAGGGATCTCTGGATAATAATAATAACAAATACTATAATACTGACAGTAATCAGTTTCGGAGAAGCTACTCCCATGGCGGTTTCGCTCTAAGACCCAGATCAGCTAAACGGTCATTGATTCAAGTTTTGCAAAGAGCAATATCGAAAACAATATTACCTCGCGGTCAAAGCTCCATAGTCGCTCCTATCAAAGGCGGTGTTGTTAATAATGTTAAAGATCAAGATTGGATTTTGAATAATCAAGAAAAGCAGCATAATGAGAATTTGACAGTGAACAGTAGCGTTAATTTGAGCAGTGAAGGCAGTTTATTGATAGATGATGATGATTCTTTGGAGTTTCATCAAAATCTTCAATGGGCTCAAGGGAAAGCAGGTGAAGATCGTGTACATGTTGTTGTATCAGAAGAACATGGTTGGGTTTTTGTTGGGATTTACGATGGATTTAATGGTCCTGATGCTCCTGATTTTCTTTCTACTAATCTTTATTCTGCTGTTCATAAAGAGCTTAAAGGTTTGTTATGGGATGATGATTCTGTTAAAATCTCTGTTCCTGCTTCCTCTCCAGAAAGATCACAAGGTACTGATAGTTCAGCTGAAATCAATACTAATTCAAGATTTGAATCTGCTGCTTTAAGTAGTGAAAAGGATACTTGTGTTAGAAATGATGAATGTTTGCAGTGCTTGGATCAAGAGAGCTATCCAGGTGTAAGCCATGGTGTTAGTTTCGATTCGAAATCTAAACCAAGAAGAAGCAGGAATTCGAGAGGGAAGTACAGAGGGGCTGGCAAGAAATGGGAAGAGTATCAGATGAGATGGAAGTGTGAATGGGATAGGGAAAGATTAGAGCTTGATAGGAAATTAAAAGAGCAGTTGAATCGATCTGATTCCGATGATCAAGCTATAAATCATGCAGATGTGTTAAAGGCTCTGTCCTTGGCTCTGAAGAAAACAGAGGAATCATATTTAGACATTACAGATAAGATGTTGATGGAGAATCCTGAGTTGGCTCTAATGGGTTCTTGTGTTCTTGTCATGTTGATGAAAGGAGAAGATGTGTATGTGATGAATGTAGGTGATAGTCGAGCGGTGTTAGGTCAAAAAGCCGAGCCGGATTACGGATTAGGGAAGAGCAGACAGGATTTGGAGAGGATAAATGAAGAAACATCTCATGATCTCGAATCTTACGAGTCTGAAAGATCGAGTTCAGTTCCTAACTTGAATGCCTGTCAGCTTAGTGTTGATCATAGCACCAATGTGGAAGAGGTATAAACAAATTTATCTTTTCCGTTATGGTCGAGCAATCATAGGGCTTCTTTAATTTGTTAATGGCATTGAGTTGAGAATATTCAATTACCTTTCAGGAGATTCAAAGGATCAAGAAGGAACATCCTGACGATGCTTCTGCGTTACTTAATGACCGGGTGAAAGGCTCGTTGAAGGTCACCAGGGCTTTCGGTGCCGGCTTCCTGAAGCAGGTAATCTCAACTTCTGCTCTATTTCTAACATACTTTCCTTGATCAGGAGTCTTTAGATGACATGCTTATTGCTTCTGAAATGTTTATGCTTCCAACATTTTTCGAACAGTCGCAAAACATACATAGATCGTTTCATAAGCTAAGCTTGCAGTAGAATACTATACTTCTCCCCTGCATTTCAGTTAGACAGCAACATATAATCCTGTATCTAAGCAAGGGGATTCCCCTCAGGCTTGAAATTGTATGACAATTCGATATCCAATGGCAAGAACATGATTCCTGATACTCGAAAGATGGTGGAATATCTACCATATTAGAACTAAATCTAATCCGGGTTTAGTTCTTAGTTAATTGTACTATTGAGGGTCTTTTGATTAGAAAGGTACACAATCCATGCCAATCCTTTCTGGGTTAAGGCTGCAAGTTTTCCTAAAGCCATTTCCGTTCTTCATTTACCTTCTGCAGCCTAAATGGAATGATGCTCTTCTAGAGATGTTCAGAATTGACTACATTGGCAGTGCCCCTTACATAAATTGTCTCCCATATCTCCGCCACCATAGACTCGGTCCGAAAGACAGGTTCCTGATACTGTCATCCGATGGCCTTTATCAATACCTAACGAACGAAGAAGCCGTCAACGAAGTGGAGCTTTTCATCACATTACAACCTGAAGGAGATCCAGCACAGCATCTGGTTGAGGAAGTGCTTTTTCGTGCAGCTAAGAAAGCAGGTCAGTTTCATTTTCCTTTTGTATATAATCCACAACGAATTACACAATTAGTCACGGTCGAAAATGTTCGTATACTGAACTACATTACAACGAATTACAGGCATGGATTTTCACGAGTTGCTCGAAATACCACAGGGCGATCGACGAAGATACCATGATGACATTTCCATCATAGTTATTTCGCTAGAGGGAAGGATATGGAGATCATGTGTATAAGTAGAAGAAGAACAACAACAACAACAAATAGAAGGTATAGTAAAATTTTTATAAAAATTCAGAAATTTCATTTCCCCATTGTAATCTCTTCATCTCTTCCTTGTTTTTTGGTTAATTCTTCCTAATCACTTCTGTAATAGCAATTAAGCTCTATGATCTGAAGAGCTTAATTGTGAGATTAGTGGGTGGTGGTGAGGGAGTGTAAAGTTGTAAAAGCAAGCTTCTTGTTGATTATATAAAATTACTGTCATATAGGAAAAAAAAAAGTAGAAATTGTAATTTTCTACTAATAAATGCCATTCCTTTTATAAAGGATTTTGCTCCAAATTATCTCTACTCTCATATTTTATTACCCTTTTCATATATACTTTAAATATTTAATATGTTAATTTTTAGTTATGAATATTGATTAATATCATCAAAATAATATAGTATTTGTATCATTTAATGAAACAAAAATTATGTATTTCGATATTAATTATAATCTTTAATCTTATAACTAACGATGTGATTTGATTTTTAAAGTAAAAAATGCATAATCTCATGAAAAGTGACTTCCTTTTTCACTGTTCTTTTGTGGGTTCTTTGCACTTGCGTCTTTTCTTCTTTTTAGCGTTTTTCTAGTAAAAAAAGTTAACTTTTTATAGCATTAATATTTTAGGCTTGATTTATGTGTTGCAAAGCCTTTTTATTTTTATTTTTTCCTTTTTCTTTGAACCCTTTTCAGCTTAATGGAAAATGATGAAGTGGTAGGCTAAAAGCTAAGTACAACTTGGAAGCATGTAATACTTAAATTTTGTTGGCAACACACTTTTGGGCTCTCTTTTTGGCAAACAAAGCATGTTTTTAATTATCGTTTCTAATGCCAACTTTACGTCTGAGGCTTTTCTAAGAAATCTAAAGACTCGATCTACAGATTCATGTTGGTTATAGTTTTGATGGGTTTTTATGAATAAAAAAAGGAGTATTTAGAAAAATCATTGTTACAAAAATGGGTCTTAGTCGGGCATTTAAGAAGAGTTTACAAAGCAACCGCAACTCATAAATAAGGTGGTAGTAGCCCATTTGGAAAGTCAAAGAAAACCCCCCTCTCCCACTCTGCTTCGTTTTGCCCTAACGACCTCACAATTTAATTTCCATTAAAGCACCAAATCCGTCGCCATTCTTAGTTAACGCTTACCCCTAATTAACTCACATCACTCCTTTCCAAACATTATATTTTCATTATCATTCAATATTTAATCTCGATCATTAAATTATCATAAAAAATAATTCTATAAAAATAATTAAATGATCCAATCCGAGTTTAACCCGGATACAATTATTAAAAAGATAATAAAATTCTTTTAATATTAATCACTTTATGCATATTAGAGATGATTTAACTTGCCACTATATTTTGGGAATGCCATGCCACGAAGCAAAATAATAGCCCTTAATTATGGAATGGTACTGGTGCAATCTGACTTGAATTCATAAATCTGCCTCACCTACTACCTGAATTTTATTTATTTGTGTATTTATTTTTACTAATTTTCTTAAAAAAAGAAAAAAAATATATGATTAATACTAAATGTAAATGTATAATAATAAATGCATTCAAGAGGTGAGGTTGCCATCACAACCTATAAAAAATTGTCTATCTCCCCCCATTTATTTCACTCTTTCCCTTGTGCTAATAAAGATTGATAGTTTTGCAAGCCGATTTCGATTCGAGATCAAAATCCTCTATTCATATGTTTAATCCTATTTAAATTTAAATGATGATTATAAAATTATTATTCATATTTATGAATTTTTAAACGAATATGTAAAAATAAAAGTTAAAAAAATGATAAATTTTATAAAAATAACATACGGTTTAAAATTCACTAATAAAAATAATGATTCTTATTTTAAATTTTTATTAAACTTATATGAAAATTTTTTAAATTATATATTAAACTTTTATTAATTTTTAATATTTTAAAAATATTTATCCTGGAATTCTCTGTTTATACAATGATTTCATAAACATTATATTTTATTTTATTTCATTTGTAATTATCAATATTGCCTCAAAAACCTATTGAATCAGAGACGTGACTTTGTTGCAGGGCTGTAGCGTGCACGCGCCTGCTTGCTTTTTTCAGCCTACCCTATTCAATTTCTTGCTTTAATGGGAAATGGATTCTATTTTTTGAATAATATGGAAAAATCTAATATATTATATTTATTAATGTATATATAATTAAATACATCTAAATTAATATATTTTTAAAAACATAAAAATATTCATATATTTATCATTATGTTTATTTATTATTTCATCTTAATATTTTTATTAATAAATAAATAATTCATCATTAATATAATGATTACCATTATATATAGAGTCGAGTATTACAAGGACAAACGAGAAGAACATTTAGATATCGGAATAACATCCGATACTCAAGTTACCAAAATTTAAAATATTAAAATTAAAAAATAAAATTTAATATTAATTATAATTTTTAACAAATAAATTTAAAAGTTAATTAATTTTTATATAATTTAAGATAATGTATTAATTACATTACTTTATTATCTAAATAATATAATATAATGATCATATAATCATATTATATTACATTTTTAATCATATACTTATATTATATTATAATACATTTTATTAAATACATAAAGCAAGCATAATAGATAAAAATATGGATTTACCATTTTTTAATAAATATAATATTAAAATAAATCAATAAAAAAGAATTCAATTTCAATATTTATATATATCAGAATTATTGTTAATTAAATATAAATTTTGATATAAAAATAAATTAATATATAATTAGTTCAATTTCGATATAAATATAAAATTTTATATATTTAAATTATTATTAATAAATATGAATTTTATTTTAAATTTAATATTAATTAAATATTTATAATTTAGATACCTAAACATGATAAATATAAAATAAATGTGTATCTTGTAAGGTAAAAATTGTATTTGTTAGTTAAAAATGAAATAGGATTAATGATAGTTAAAATAATTCTGAAATATTTTTAATTATATATTTAATAATAAAGGAAAATTATTTAAAATATTTTTATAATGATAAAAGAAGTAAATTTTTAATTTAATATGAAAATAAACTATAATTTTTTGCTATTATTATATGAGAACTAATAATAAACGGAAAAACAAAGGGTTTTATACATTGTTTATGCTCCAAGTTACTTTCCCCCTATATTACGTTATAAAGCTTAAGCATTTAGCCAACTTTTAGATTTCTGGGTTCCGTTCCTGTTCGTTGTTTGATGGTTTCGGTTTCTTCTTGATCTTTCTACAGTTATTTTCTTTTCTTGCATTTTCATGTTTTTCTCAATTGTGCCCGTTTTCATTGATGGGAGAGTCATATTTCTGAAAAGTTACTGTCTGGAAAAGATTTGAATTCCATGGAATTCAATTTCATTGTAAAATATGACAGTGACCCTGAAGATCTTCTTCATGCAGAAGAAGAGAAGTTCAAATTCTTGGTCTCTACTTTGAAAAGAGAATTGCCGTCTTTAGCAGAACTCAAGATTCAAGAACAAGAAACGCAAGAAGAAGAAGAAAACTGCAAATTCTTGGTTTCTTCTTTGAAAAGAAAACTGCCGTCTATCACAGAATTCAAGATTCAAGAACAAGAAGAAGAAGAAGTTGATGATGGGTGTAGGACTCCAAACTCTTCAACTCACACAATCCCATTGATTCTTCCATGTCCACCTGCACCAAAAAAACCTAAAATTCTTCCTATAAAGAAAAGCAAATCACCAGAAACTCGTCCAAGGGTTTTGCTGGATGTATCAAATGAGATCGAATCTTTGTTTTCTCCGGTTATTCCTAACTATATATAATCTATGTATTTGAACCTTTATTATGCATGTCTACATGAATTACGTAATCATAATTACAGTGTATGTTCCTCTTCTTTCTTACTTTTTTTTCATGCAGCAAGAAATTTCCAAAAATGCATAAACAAATAAAACCAGTTCGTATTCTTATCTATGATAATAATCATGGAGAAAAATATAAATCAAATTTTAATGATAATATAAAAAATATTTTAACGGATCATTATTCACTATAATTTTATAATATATGAATATCTCTTAAAATATATTATAGTTTGTAAATTATGGAAAAATAATGAAATATCAATAAACCTTAATTCTCATTTTTAATTTATCATTAATTTGAGTTTGAAGTTTCCTTTGTAATTTTCTAAACTTTTTTATAGTTTCTTAGATTCATCTCTCATGTCATAAATTTTATACAAATGTATTTATAATTTTGATTTACAAATATAATATATTAGAGATATTTTTAATAATATCAAACATTATTATTATTTTAGTATTTATAGTTTTCGGAATTATAAGGTTTAAAGAAACTTTTGGATGAAAACGTAATTTTATTTGAATTATATAAAGTTATATTTATGGATATGCATGAAGATGAAAAGGGTTTGGATTTTACGTGTTAGATTTACTTTATATGTATAGGATTCCTCCTTTTATGGACCCATCAACCTCAAACCATGATGTTTTAATTTGAAAATGGATAGGTTTTGAGCTTCGCGATTGACTTCGGTTGAACAAATAGGATCCATTTGACTTATATTTTGGCTGATTAATAGTGTTATCAACGGTCGAAAATGATTTTTAAAAGAATTATTATCTGGTATTTACTTTTTTTTTTGAACAATCATTCCCAAAAAAACAAGAATGGAGCCTTGGGTTTATTTGGATTTTTTGGGAGGAAGCATCCATGTCATCAAATCATATTATTATTATTGTACAGGTTAGAATCCAGACCTATTTAAAATTTATAAAAAATACTCATACTATTAAAATACAAATTATTAACTCATATTTTTTACTATTTTTAGTAATTGTTATTTGATAAAAAAAATATTTAATATTTTATACCATTTAGAAACAATTTAAATCTTCAAAATATGCTAAAAATAATCAATATTTAATTACTGATAGTGGTAATTTTTATTGTAATAAATGTACATTTATGTAAAAAGTAATTTTAATATATCATAAAAATATGGAAATGATTGCCTTCATCTTTGCCCCATCTTCGAGGGAACTTTCCCTATTTGAAAGGGATTTTTCATCTTATTTAATGACGGTCCATTACCATCCCAATTTGTCAATAAATGAAATGAATGGTTTTATTGACTTTTTATACAACAAAAACAATCAATTTTAATTATCAAACATATTTAAGTTATCAATTTTCATATTCATAGATTACAAATATAAAAAAATTTAAAATATTTATGTTACAATTATTTAATAAATATTAGTTAAATGAAAAGATCATTCATATGTAATTATATATTTATTTATATATCTTTTCCTTTTACAAATTCTTGAAATTTCTAAAATTAATTTACTAAAATTTATTATTAATTTATGATAAATTGAATTTTTTAATATTTTTATATTTTATATTATATCAATATATGAGGTAATAATATATTGTTTTTATAAATATTATATTTTTATATTATATCCAAATTAATTATTTAGGATCAACTATATTTTTTTTGTATTTCTCTCGGTTTAATAAATTTGAGATGCGGAAATCCTACGGCCAATATTTATCGTCAGAGGATTAACGGTGGAGATGCGGACCGTATACGTAGAGACAGAGGGTTAATATGAAAGAGTTTAACATATTTTCTTATAAAAATTACTATATATTTTTTAAAAGAAATATTTTTAGAATATTTTTCAATCATTTTCTCCAAATGGTGCCTCATTATCTCGCCGGCATAATCGATGGGTTCTTCCTTCTTTTATCCTCTATATTTTTCACTTTCTTCATTACCAATAATTCATTCTTTGTTTTCTTCAAAAGATTACAATGAGAAAAAAAATATTGCTAATTCTAAAATAAAGAAATCGGGTTCTACGGGAAAAAAATCAAACACCCGATTCTTAAGAATAGAGCTTTAGCAATTGATTTGGTTCATACTGGGTTTTCAAAGAAACCCAAAAATTTAATATATTACAAGAAGTAGGTAAAGGGACTGGGTGTGGCTCATGCAAGGTATGTTCTTTCACTTTTTATTAATTTTAAATTGATTAAAAGTGTTATTTATTTTGGTTTAAATGATGTTATCACTATTTATTGTATTCAAATGTTATTTCCTTTTGCATGTTATATTCAAATGCTGTTTGCATTTAGATGTTGTTTCGTATTTCATATTATTTTCAAATGTTGTTTGTTTATATGTCTGTTATTAGTATATTGTAAGTATAAATGGTTTATATGCGATTTACTATTTATATTAACCATTGTTTAGTTCATTTTATGTTATTGTTAAATAGCT
>CANYBF012859878.1:0-12607 GCA_948192965.1 Dalechampia spathulata | reverse complement strand
AGCTACTGGCCTAGTTTAAATAGAAGGTATACCTAGCATGAAACTTGTATTACTCATAGGTATATCAAAAAGGTTATGGAAAGTTATAGATGAATAGAAAAGTGTGCACAGTAATACATGAATAGTGATTTATGAATAGTATATAATGCTTTAGGCATTATTGTGAATAGAAAATAAGAGATGTTTAAGGAGTAAGAAATGATATAGTGACAATGATTACTGTAGATCACTATGATTGATTTAAACGTGATGTCTTTGATTTTGTTCATAGCACCATTGAGTTTTATACTCAGCATTCGTCATTTGATGGATGTAGGTTAACAGGTAATTGAAGCGCATGGATTCTAGAGCACCAGTTCAGCAGAACTCATGTTGAAGGCAAGGGCTTGGAAGGGTTTTATGTTTTATTTTATATAAGTATTTTAGATAATAGCGTATTGTAATAAGGCAGTTAAAAACATGGGTGCAATGTGAGTTCAAATATTCTTAAATCTTTTTCATTAAATAAGAATTTTATATGTATAAATTTACATGTATCATTTGATTAAATTCTAAATGCTTTTCAATTATAAGTTTGGTAAATGTAAATTTATTTTTCATTCATAAAAAAAACATCCTTTATAGAATAATTAATAGTTTCTATGTATTGAAGACTGTTCATTATTCTACAGGAGCATGTTCCATCCTGGAGCGGGTTGTAACAGGTACTCCTTGTAGTTTCTCTTCCAATGCCCTTCCTTATTGCAATGGAAGCAAATACCGTTGGGGGGTTTCTCTGTAGCTTTCTTACCTACACCACCTTTGGGCTTCAAGGCTGGCTTCTTTCCCTTCTTCTTAATTATGCCCTTCTTTTTAGTAGGCCTAGAAGAACTAACTACCAGTGCTACTTTAGCACTCGTCTTATTGGCATCTTGAGCATATTTCAACAAATTGATAAGCTCAGGAATGGTAGTTTCTCCCTTATTCATTTGATAATCAATCACAAATTATGCATAACTATTAGGTAATGACTACAGAATAAGGTCAATTGCCAACTCTTGTTTTAGTCTAAAACCAAGATCCTCTAGCCTCTGAATGTAGCCATGCATCTTAATGCTATGAAGGATAATTGATGACCTCTCTGCCATCTTGCACTTAAAGAGTGCTTTTGAGAGTTCAAATCTCTCAGTCCTCGCTTTTTCCTGAAAAAGTGTTTTAAGATAAGTAGCCGTAGTATGAGAGTTCATAATCTCGCATTGCTTTTAGAGGTCATTCTCCATAGCTCCCAGCATGATGATGCTGGCCATCTTATCCTCTTGCTTAAACTTATTTTAAGCATCTCTAACTTCTTTAGAGAAGTTTGCTACAGCCATGCATGGATAAGCTCAATCCAGTACATGGGTTATTTGTTCACCTTTCAAAACTATTTTGATTTGGTGAATTTAATCAATGTAGTTGGATCCATTCAGTTTATGTGCAAGAATTCCATGGAGATTAACTTTTCTTGACATTTTAGACAAATCTGGAGAAAAAGAAGACATAGTGTATCATTAAAAACATCATGTATTTAAAAACATAATTATGTCTTTTATTAGTTTTTATCTCCCACTATTTTATTTCAAACTAATAGCCCTCAACTACTAATCTGAGAAGGTCGTGCTTTGCCTTCCTTAGTAGGTTAGTATTCTATGAACATTAAGTCCAATCTTGAGTATGCTCAACAAATTGGAACTTCATATCAATAGGTAGACCACTTTCATGCCAATCATATCTCTATATGACTAGTAAATCATTGGGTTATCAACTTTTCTTAATACTTATGTTATCTTACATAACACAATTCCCCAATCCGGCTTATAAAATATTTTACCTTAGTATGCCCAACAAATAAAATATTTTATTTAAATCCAACCCATTTTTTAAAACTTAGATATACTCTATGTTAAACAGGCTTGAGTATGCTCAACAACCTGAATGACAAGAAGCTCCTCACCATTATCTTAGAAAATGGAAGGCCTTAGATTTATATTCCTTTGAGGGATTTATTTCCTTTTATGTCATTTAAAACATTCAAGGCGGGTATGTGCAATTAGTGCACCATGCATGATCCTGGTTCATGCATGCCATGACATGCTCATGCAACTCATACATACATAATTATAACAATTTATAATATGATGATTATGAACTTTTAAGTCTAAGGTCGAACCTAGGTTATGCATGACTTTACAAACCCTAAAATTTTAAAATAAGACTATTCTATTACACCTGACTTGGTTTATATCACACCTGACTTACAAACCAATCAAATATTACTGTAATGTTTGAGAATTCACATTTGAGTAAGGATGAGAATATGGTTGATATCATTACGAACATGTGCTAGTCTATATGAAAAAGTGGAAACAATTATATATATATAATGGTATCAGCCCGAATCGTGGATAGTTGTCAATTCTAAGATTGAGTTTAGGACTGCTCTCAACCTTAATACAAAAGATGAGCAAACTGTTATGAACCAAGGACTTAAATTATGGAGAAATGTTTCTCAAATAATTCTAAACGTGCAAGTGGTTGTCTCCAGGAATCCTACCAGGAAGATTGTAAATGGTTTAACAATCTTTTTTTTGGCTGTCAATTTAACAATGTCTAACCAAGTTCAAAATTGCATTTTCGAACCAGATCATGTATACTCCGAGCTCTATAATTTATTACCTCTCTCTTTAGTTTTTGTTCATAGGATTGCCAACAGATTAGCTGGTAAAGTTGCCAATTTGTATGTTGATGGTTCTTGGACACGAAACTTGGCTTTTTTGCATGTGGCAGCTTGCGATCAAACCGATGATGAGCCACTAAAGCAATCATTATTCATATTAACTGTAAAGCGTAAATCCTTTGTTTTTTTTTTTTTTGTTAAAAATAGAAACCGAAACCAAAGACAACATTAGAATCTATACTGACTGTACAAAAGGATCATAAAACTATAAAAATCATGAAAGTTTTTATTGAACTGCTAGTCTCTGAAGATGATCCAAAAACACCTCAAAACTTGCATCATCCGTGAATAAGATATCTCCGCCTGGACCAGGAGAATCAGTGTTGTACGTGGCAGAAGGGTTTAATTTTGCAAGAAGAAAACGAGCCTGCATTAACAATATGAATTAGTTGGTTGTATGTATGTGGATGCATGTTATCATAATACTGGTAACCAACCTGTGAACCGTGTTGATCACAAACCACTAAACGAGGAACGGGAAACCTTTCCTTGATTATCGCATCAGCATCATCACGTGGAGCTTGTAGCAACTGGGCAAATGCCTGTGACAGAACCCAGTCAGAACACGGTGCAAAGACGACACAACCTTTTCTAAGATCCAAGGGAGGAAACACGCTTCAGTATAAGAATAAGATCACCGACCTTAAAGCAGATTCTAAAGACACTTGATGGGCATAAAAGCGAATAAGAATGTGATGGGCTGAAACATAAGACTTATAGCAGACTTTGATTTCTAATTACGAAAGAAAGAGAAAACATAAAATCTTACAAGACTCAAACCTAAGAAGTTTTTTCATACATCACGCCCAAAAGCTCCAAGCAGTCGTGTCTAAGGAAATGATTCTATCACAAATTCTAAATGACAGCAAATCTGTCATAGTATATTCTATCTGAACTGCTATTCAACTTTTCTAGGAATTAAAGAAACCCATTAGATGTTAAAATTGCATATACTAGACCAAATACTATATTTTCTTGATTGTTTGAATTTCCTTATGTTTTCTTTGTTCCCATAAGTGAGTTAATTAACCACTCTTAAATTCATAAATGTGGCATAACAGCAACAATGAGATGCCAGACATTATCATGCACATATGACTGGTAAGCTATGTATTTTCTGTTCCATCAGCTCCCAGTTACATCTCAAGCATCAGCACACGGAACTACTAATAAAATTTTAAGAAACAAAGAAAGATAAAAACCATGTTCAAATTAGATCTTAAACAAACTACCTGATGTTCTGGTTGATCATGATAGCCAGCTTTTCGCCACTGGGCAATAGTTGCACCATGAAAAATAACAACTGTGAAATAGGAGTCCAAAAGCAGGATCCTGTCAGCTGCAATAGCAGCCACATCAAGAAGAGCTGGCTCTGGTCCAGAATGGAATGAGTAAGAAATCAATGCAGGTTGTATCATCACAACAGAATTGGCAACATTTTCTCGGTTGAGAATGACTCTGAAGTATGCTGTCTCATCTGGGCTGTTGTTGAAGACCTGTGAATCAATAACTGCAACAGATGAGTATCTCAACAGAACTAGAAGTTAAATAGACGTGCCTAAAATATAACATTGATTTACCTGAACAAATTGTGAACGCCGTAAATGAAACATAAACTGAGGGAACATGGAAAGCCGAGGAGATAAGCTGAATGAAGATGGAGTGTCCTTCTGGTAATCTCCAAATCGCGAACATAGATGGATCAAAGCTTTGTCTAGCCATCTAATTGGGTCAAACTCAGCCTGCATGGAATGCACTGTCAAACTTGAATTTACAACTCTCTTTTATCCATTTATGGCTCCTGCAATTTATAGCTGCATCCTTTCTTGTCATTATGTGTTCCAGTGCAAGTGTGTCATAGAGATAGCTCAATGATCATATTACTATTGAAAGGATTTTGGCAATCAACAAAAAAATTGATGTGCCACAATGTAGAAAGCATTCAAGGACCCATCAACCTTGAATCTAAACAACTAATAAGGCAAAATAAGGGATATTTGTGACCTCAATTTCCATTCTGCAAGAAACTAGGCGTGCCATGGCTACAGCAGCTGCTTCTTGATCAAATCCAGCAATCAAATCCTATATCATTTCAAATACATTAAGAAAAAGAAAAGCAACACTACTAAAGGATAAAATATCAGTGGATATGACAAGGAAAAATACCACTTTTTTCATATCAAACATTTAATATCTTGCCTTTCTCCGATACAATAGGAGTTCATAATCTTCAAGAGAAGAAAAAAGGATACAACAATTTTTTTTTTTTTTTTTTGTATTGCAAATTTCAAAAAATTGTATATGACACTCCAACAGTCAACTTACGATACCCAGTGCATGTTCAACACACTCACCCTGTTTACTAGCATTTCAGAACCAATTTGAATAGCCATGTTGATCAAATAAAATTCCAAATGAAAACCCATGTTAAAAAGCCTGACAGTTTGCTCCTGTTCACTTTGCCAAGTCTCTTCTTTTGTCAACTTATGGAATTTTTTAGACTACCTTAACATATAATGAAACTACTACATGAAAAAAGAAATAATTAAACCTATACTACCTGTATTATCCAAGATGTAACACTCCTAGCAAGAGGAGGAGCACAGCTCTTAGAAGGGGGGAAAATTAAGAGGTAAACAAAAAAGCTTGCCTGAAGACTTCCAGATCCAGTAACCCATCTTCTTGAAAGGGTTGTAACACGAAGTCTCATTTGACCACTGCTATGCTGGTAACTGCAGGGGTCATTCCGTATTTGTTAAAAATATAACAGGCTAATAAATTGCTGAAGAAAACATAAGCTTGCAGTTCATACTAAGTTAAAAATTGGAAGTAGAACTGATTGCTTGATGGTTGAATGGTAACATCTAGGCTGTCCTTCTTCACAATTTCAAAAATTATGCACAAAGTTGTAGCTTTGTCTAGTCCGCACATCTTCCATGCGCTGGTATTCCCTTGGCCGATGCAAGTATCAGAGCACAAAGGGCCTTTCTGCATGAAGCCGATAACAAGTGGTAAAATGGAGCAAAAAGAGGAAGATTTAATTTCAAATTATAGTAAAGTACCTTTTCAAGTGATGCACAAGGACCAATAATCCCTTGAACCTTAACATCCTTTGAGCAATTCATTTCAAATATACCACTATATGCACAATAAGGACAAAATTATCAAGATGTGCAATAGCACCAGTAGCCAAATATCAAGATGTTGACATTGCTTTTCAAGGTATGAAAAAAATGCTTTTTGAATTTACTGATTTAATTAATTGATTTTTTAAGTTTTTTACTTGGTTTTTCTAAGCTTCAAATAGAAGTTTTTCAAATACAATTGAAATAAAATTGAGAAGGTGCCTTTCTATAACTAAAAGTGAAACAAGCTATAGTTAGCAAAAAACTGCATGAGAAAATGTGTAAAACATACGATTAAAAAGACTACATTATATATGAATAAATTACAACTTCACATAGCATTTTATGCAGTTTCTTGTGCTTGGGGTGCATAAAGAGTTAAAAGTGAGGACAGTATTTCTATTCAAATCAAGGAGAAAACAATTTTCAACTGATTTTTAGAATTGCAAACAAACAACTGGATCAATTTTTTATAAGAAATTTCTCACCAACAAAAAATTGATAAACGAAATGCTAAGTTTTCCATGACAAGAAAGAAGTATTGTTAGGTTGTTCCTGAGAGCAAATAAATCATGAAGAGACATTGAAAGTTTGACATGATGAGACAACAACTCTACAATGGTGCCTAAGATTATAGTATTGCAAAAAATTTCTTATAAATGAAGAGAAGGAACTCATACTTCGATGATAGTCCAAGGTCAAAATCACTTGACTGGAAAACATGTTTAAGTGAATCCTTAAAAACTGAATGGCTAAAGCTCTCCGCAAGAACAACAAGCCCACCGGTTCTTTCAACTGCAACTTTAAGTTCAGCAAGGCCCACCTAGGAAGAAGCAAACAAGCAAAAGAGATGCATTGTGGTTTTTAGGCCACATCAAGCATTTCCAGAACTAATCAACAATGTCCAACAAATATATACTTGAATAAAAAAAAAAGCAAATAGTGGTCGCTAGCAAGGACAAAACCTAATGCTAAACCAAGATCTTTAATTAAAGAACATAATAGGAAATAATCATGGTGACATGCATAAAATGGAGAAAGGCATTAAATAAAATGCCTTATTAAATGTAGCATTAACATGAAAATTATTAAGAAAATAAAGTGAAAAGAAAAATAAAGTGAAGAGAAAAATAAAGTGAAGAATGCACACCAATAGCCATGAACTATGAAGCAAGGATCACTTAAAATAAAAGCCAGACTAGAATGCGAACCTATGTTACTAGAACAAAGTTTAACTTATTGGTGAGATGTTTAACACTTAATTAAGGAAATGCCATCTTTGTGAAGATAACCGTTCTTATTAGATAGTTGTAAGTTAATTCATACAATAGAGTTCTGCATATTCCTTAAGAAGCAATCAGCTGGATGAACAAGTTGAAAATCACCTGGTCAAGGGCACATGCAAAAAGATCAAGTACATGGCCTTGATGCACAAGCTGCTTAGCAAGTCCCTCGTAGAATTTCACAGCTTTATGAAAATGGGGAGCAGAATCTTTATCCAAGTCTTTGTGAGAACGGATCGGTTCAGAGAGGTTCTTTGACACAATCTAAACAACATACAAAGAGAAACAATTCCCATTATCTACTTGTCATAACCTTCGAAAAGAAATCAACATAAAAAAAAAAAGAAAGAAAGAAAGAATCAGATGTAGAAAAGAAAAGGCCAAAATCTGTGTAGGCATGGCGGAACAGGGTCTTGAATTAAAGAATTAAACCCTTCGAAGTATCAAATTAAATTAGATACGAGAAAAAACAAGTGAAGGTCAAAAAAATCATATCAAAATTTAAGAAGGGAGAAGATAAAGTAGTCCAACAACCCAAGTAGAAACTAACTACACTACTTATCAAGGTTTCTGGATGAATAGAGCAGCTAGAAAGACTAAGTGAAATTAAATAAAGCATTAAAACCATGTGAAATTAAATAAAGCAGTAAGGTTGAATTTTAAGAATAGAAGAGGTGGTGTTTAAAAGAGGAAAGCAATGTGCTTACAGCACCGAGTCCTTCAGTGGATGGACCGCCAACGAAAGCCATAATTCGGGCTCCACATCCAGGAACACAAGCTCCCAACAAGCTGGCAGCCACACTGAGAGCTGTGCTGGTGCACCTAGTTGCCCGGTGATCGGGTGGAACTGGCCAGGGATCTTTCTGCAGCTCCTCCAACACCTTGGTTTGAATTGCACGTTTTTCCATTAGTGGAAAATGTAAATTAATAAAAGAGGGGAAAAAAAGCAATATGCACTTACTGAATTGAGAGTGAATTCACACTCGGAGGCAGGCAAAAGGAAGCGGGAAATACTCTCCGAAGAAAGACCATCTCTGGCGCCGGCAATGACACCAGTGGGCGGCTTAGGTTTCTTGAGAAAGAAGCCCATTTGATCAAGAAGCTGATCCTTGGAAAAGTCTTTTGAACCCCTGAAGACATAAGTTTTAGGGACCTGACCAAAGCCTAGCTCGTGAACGTGGACCAAGGTCCCAAAAGTGATGAGACCGACGAGTGAATTGTCTGGGAGAAGGTCGATGGCCTGTGACAAGGCAGACTTGAGGAATGCCATCTCCTCCTCGATTATACAAGTGTCCACCACGAACATGTAAATGGACGAGTAGGACTTGCTCTCTCCTGGTGTCTCGTACTCGATGGTGGTGTACTGCGGGAAGAGCTCGGCAGGGAGATTGTCGTCGTTGATAGAGGCGTAGTGGGGCGGGAAATGGTTGCGCTGGAAGCAAAAGGGGCAGATCCAGATCTTGGCCGCAAAATCCACTATCGAGAAAGGATTAAGCACGGAGCGACACGTGCGACAACGTAAGGGTGAATAGGGGAGAACCGGCATGTTCGGAAAGGGTTTAATCGGCGTGTAGATTGCCGATACCGGAACGACGCAGTTGCTAGCCTCTTGCTTGGTGCCCGGAAGTACGTTCCACGGCATTCTGACTCCATCCTGCTCTTCCAGGTCCATGAATTCCGCCATTATTTTTTTATATTCGACAGAGTATATCTATATGCAGGTTCAAATTCAATCCAATTGAATTGTAATCATAGTTGATAGAGATCAAATATTTGTATTAGCTACTTGACAGAGGAAGAGAGACAATTTTCAAGGGTGATCGCTCAGGTTCGTCTTTGCTGTGAATTTTCAAGGCTTCGTCAGCAACTCCTTGGATTTTTCTTTTTTTTTTTTTTTAATATATCTTCTTATTCGCCTCCTTGCATAAAAGCTTTCCTTAGTTTTATCGTGTTTCAAATCATTCAGGGAAAATAAATCTTTAATCCCATAATGTTTATCAGATTATGTTATTAAGTCCTTACTTTTTATTACATTTCGCTTAATCCTTAATGATATTTCTGCATTTATTAATTACAAATATTAAACTAAATAATGAATCATGTTCGAGGACCATCTAGTTTCAAAAGTTGAATTTATTATTGTTTTTGATGAGTTGCAAATATTAGCCTGATATTATGTTAATACTAACCATACACATATGATAATAATGTTACATTATAACTAATTAATTATATTGTAGAATGAGAATTTAAAAGTTATACAATTAAATTTCATATTATTAATAAAGTAGTTAATAGAAGATTAAAAATTGGAAAAAATATAATAAAAATTGAAGACTTAATAATTTATTTTATGTTTTCAAAGTATAACTTTTTTTTTCCATACATACGATATAAACTTGTATTGGACATAAAATTGTAAATATCAATTTAAATAATTATTTTTTGAACAATAGGAACATTAAGTTTGCATTGGAAAGTAATGTCTTTACATAATAAATTTAATAAAGAATCCCAAAGATTGCAAAATCAGGAGACTATCATGTTCCTTTTCTACAAATTCTTGACTACAAAATTAACAAACATATTAGTTGATCTAACACAATACTTAATTATAAAATCATGATTATTAATAAGGATAATTTTAGTCTTTAAAATTTCAACTTTACAGACCTTAAGGAGTATCAACAACAAAATCTTTAAATAAATCTTTAAATAGATTTATTTGTTACTTAAGATCAATTTTTAAAATAACTCTTTTTAAAGTCTTGCTTTTGAATCATGGATAGAGCTAATATAAGTCATAGTTTCACCTAGAAGAGGGTTAAAGTAGGAAACTTTCCTATCAACTCTATCAATCATTTTCCTAACATGATCTTGACAAACTGCAATAATAACACAATTGATATGTGCTATTACGTGTTATGTTTTGATGATTTTTAGGTTGTGTTTAGGCATTAATGTGTTATGTTTTACTTTGATCATTGTGTTTTTATTAGAATTTGATGTGTGTGCTAAGTGTGTAGTGTTAGGAAGCAAACAAGAAGAAACAAGAAAATTTTGTGCATGGAGAAGCAACTCCATGATCGTGGACCTTAACTCCACGATCGTGGACCTCAACTCCACGATCGTGGAAGAGGAGCCAGAATGAAAGGAAGCCACTGGATTTTTCCACGATCGTGGAGTGCACAGAAATTGCCCGAGACCTACTGGAATTTTCCACGATCGTGGACTCCAACTCCACAATCGTGGAGTCAAGGCAGAAGCCCAAAGAAAGCTACTGGAAAAATCCATGATGGTGGACTCCAACTCCACGATCGTGGACTTGAAATTATTGGGTTAAATAGAAGACAACTTGACAGAAGATAAAGGGAAGAAATGGAGTCCATGTGAAGAAAGAAAACAAAACCCTTAAAGAGCATTAATGGGAAATGGATGGGCAATGGAGTCCATATCATAAAGGAGTGATGGGTAAAGAAAGGGACAAAAAAGTCAACTTGAAAAGAAGTGACCTGCACTCAAGATTTAAAGGGGAGGACCATTCACCAGCAGAAAATGGGAGATCCGTGATTGAAGTAATCTGCTTTCTAGGGTTTCCTTTTGTTCTTTCTATTTTTCTATCTTTCTTGTATTTTTGCTGTAAGCCATGAGTGGCTAAGTGTTTTCTTTGTAGGATTTAATTTTAGAATCCTTTATGGGGATAACTGTTTGTGCTTTATTCAGTTGCTATGAATGTCTAATTCTAAAGTTTGATTTTGGAAACAAAACCTCGACTTTATGATTGCAACGAGAGTTGGATTATAGAATGCTTGTTCATTGAGAGATGTTCAATTATAAAGGTTAGTTTTCCAATTGATTACTTATGCTCTGTGATTGCAACGAGAGTTAAATTGTGGAATGCTTATCCATTCTGGTTAGGTCGGTGTGTGAGAGAGATCTACATACTCCTAATTTCTGTATGATTGCTAGATAGTCTCCCTAATTAGAGGGTTCTAAATGTGACTAAGGAATTCTGAAGATTAGAGTGAGGTTTAGTTGATTTCACCTCGAGAGAGGGTTTTCAATGCTGAAGGATATCTTGGGTATCAATGAGCACATGATTGTTAACTTTACTTGGTGATGATGATTTCAAATCCTATGCTTTACATTATTGTTTACACCTTACACTTGTGAGTTTGATCTTAAGTTCATCTTTAATCTGCTTTTACAATTGAGTATCATCAAACACCAAACCTTTACTATTGCCTAAACAAACAAGAAAACTGAGTGGAGATGGATAAACCGTAAATCCTCGTGGGATTGATATCATACTACGATAACCTGTATACTTGCAGCTAAGTAGAGATTAGAACTACTATCGCAGACCAGTGATCAAGTTTTTGGCGCCGTTGTTAGGGATTTACAAGTTTAACGTCGCTATAAAGAGAGTAAAGTTTGATTTAAGCATTTTTATTCTTTTAACACTTTGTTTTAGTTGTGTTCGTGTATGAACAGGAGAACCAAGAACTCTCAATCCGCATTGTTAGAAGCTTGTGAAGATCCAATAGGGCTTGAAAGAGAAAATCGAAGAACCGCCCAAGACAGAGTTGTGCAGCAAACTACAGTAGACATGGCAGAAGAGCAAAGAACTCTGATGGATGTGGTCAGACCTGGCTTTTATGCTAACCAACAAAGCTTCATGAGGCCAGTAGTTGCAGCCAATAATTTTGAGATCAAGCCAGCTCTACTGCAGATGTTGCAGTCTTCGGTACAGTTTTTTGGTTTACTGAATGAGGATCCTAATGATCATATCTTAAATTTTCTGGAGATTTGTGATACTTTTAGGTACAATGGAGTGACAAAGGATGTTATAAGGCTAAGGCTATTCCTATTCACGTTAAGGGACAAAGCAAAGATTTGGCTAAACTCATTGACCCCAAGGTCAATCACAACTTGGGACCAGCTTGTACAAGCATTTTTTGCCAAATACTTTCCTTTGGCAAAGACTGCAAAGATCATCAAGGAGATCACCAACTTCCAGCAGGTGGATAGTGAATCTCTATATGAGACATGGGAAAGATTCAAGGAGTTGCAAAGGAAGTGTCCTCATCACAATTTGCCAAGAGAGTTGTTGCTCCAGACATTTTACAATGGAGTAAACATAACCACCAGAGGGACCATCGATGCAGCAGCCAGAGGGTCCCTGATGAAGAAAATGATAGAGGCAGCATATGAATTGCTCGAGGAAATGGCAGCTACCAATGCACTTTGGGCATCGGACAGATCTAGAACAGTAATTAAAGAACAAAAAGGTGTTTTATCACTTGATGCTGTTAGTGCTTTGCAGGCTGAAGTTGCAAATTTGACTAAGCAAATCAGCAACTTATTAAAGGTGTCTAGTTCATGTGAGTTGTGCGGATAAGTAGGACATGCAGTGAGGGAATACAATGCATGTGAGGCCATGG
>CANYBF012859023.1:0-10178 GCA_948192965.1 Dalechampia spathulata | reverse complement strand
CCACTACCTTCCTCTCAGGCTGCGAGAACTGTGGCCTAGAGGTGTTTCCCGATGTGAACTTACGGGAAGTGAAGTTCTCCTTCTTTTTCTCAGACTCAGCCAGATCCACCTTTATACCCAAAGCATGGACATCAGCATAATTGCGGTAAGTGTGGAACCGCATCCTCTCCAGGTAAGCAGGAAGTGTACCAGCCACCAGCTTGGCTATCATATCTCCCTTGGTCAGCTTGGCTTTTAACAGAGCAATAGTGTTCATCCACCGTGTAAAGTAATCGGTGAATGCCTCTCCAGGTTTCTGCTTAACCATCTCCACCGTGGCCAGTGTAGTCTCAATATTGGCATTGAACCCATATTGAGAGCAGAAAGCATCGCACAGACTCTTCCAATTCTCCCGAGTCGGCCTATCTAGAGTACGATACCAAGTTGTCGCCACCCCAGTAAGCGACAGAGGGAAGAATTTAGGCACTGTAGCCTTCTGAACCGCCGTAGTACTCATGGCAATGAGGAATTGTTTCAAATGGGTCCGAGGATCTCCCTTACCGTTGAACTTAAGGAGATCGAGCAATTTAAAATTGGCAGGAATATGTCCAATGGTGTCCACCATGAATTCATCATCTGTCCCAAAATCAGGCAGCACCTCCTGTTGCTTCAGCAAGTTTTGGAACTGGCTCAGCTTTTGTTCCATTGTTTCCATCCACTCCGGCTCAGCAGTACCGGCTACCTCGATCTCCAGATTAGTAGATGGAAGCTTAGGGATAGCTTCCTCCAGATCAATGAAGTCATTATTGGGGTCATCCATAACTCCCTTCCCCTTCCATGTAGCAGCAGTTTGACCCCTAGCAGTCGGGTCATTCATAGATTGGTTATATGCCATCACATGTCATTTAGGCCTATGGTAACGTATTATGACTTGTATCCTTATTGGGACGGCTTGATATCAGTTCTCATTCCTAAGATTAAATTGAATAGATGAACTTTGTGCACTCATATGGCATTTGGGCCTATAGTATACCTACCGTTTAGCCTGTATAAGATGGCACCCTTAGAGGGTTTCTAAATAGCATAGTTGGAGGAAGGGGACTTTATCCCACATTTCCAATCTAAGGTTGGCACACCTCCCAAGGCTCCTATAAATACCCTTGGTTATTAGCCTTACATACACACATTCTAGCATAGAATAACATTTTGATTCAAAGGCTTAAGCTCTTTTAGGATGAAAATAATACCTAATTAAACAATTAATTAGGATTAGTGATAAACTTGACTCATTAAAATCATTAAGCATTTTGGATTGGGAGAAGATTTTGCTAGCCTTAGTAGGTCTCTTTCCTCCTTTTCTTTTCAATTTCATGCTTTACTTCATGTTTTTGGTTGTTAAGCTGAACGATTATAGTGTTATTTAGGGTTACTAATACCCTAAATGACCTATAATGATTGAATAAATGACATTTTTGTTCATGTTTTTACTATTTTTCATTTGTCAAATATGATACACCGCATATACCATTATAAACAATACATATTACCTATTTGAACATGAAGTGTGATGCATCTACATGAAGTATGACACATATCGGTGAAGTACAATGCATACCATATTATTTTTGACTAAAACATGATGCATATACATGAAGCACAACATATATCAATGAAGTGCGATGCATATCATAACTTAGATTGGCCAAAATTCATTTTTTCACTCTTTACTCATATTTCAACATGATTTTGAATTTTAATGATATTTTTAATGATGTTTCCTCCTGGTTTGTCAGTTTGGTCCCCAGTATCTCCATAAATTTCTCCATTTTTGATTCGAAACTATTTTACTGAGGAGGAGCTGGTTGTTGTGGCTTTTGCACATTTCCTGCATTATTACTCCAAGAAAAATTTGGATGGTTTCTCCATCCTGGATTATATGTATTGGAGTAAGGATTGTTACCTTGTCTTCCTATGGAGTGTGGCATATTGCCCATAAAGCTGACCTGTTCCATGGCTTCACATGCATTGCATTCACTAACCGCATGTCTTACTTGTCTGCACAGCTCGCATGAATTGGACACTTTTGATAGGTTGTTGATTTGCTTAGTCAAGTTTGCAACTTCAACCTGTAAAGCACTAACAGCATCAAGTGATAAAACTCCTTTTTGTTCTTTAATTACTGTTCTAGACCTGTCCGATGCCTAAAGTGCATTGGTAGCTGCCATTTCCTCCAGCAGTTCATATGCTGCCTCTATAGCCTTTTTCATCAGGGACCCTCTAGCTGCTGCATCAATGGTCCCTTTGGTTGTGGTGTTCACTCCATTGTAAAATGTCTGGAGCAGCAACTCCCTCGGTAAATTATGGTGAGGGCACTTCCTTTGTAGCTCCTTCAATCTTTCCCACGTTTCATATAGGGACTCACTATCCATCTGCTGGAAGTTGGTGATCTCCTTGATGATCTTTGTAGTCTTTGCCAAAGGAAAGTATTTGGCCAAAAATGCCTGCACAAGCTGGTCCTAAGTTGTAATTGACCTCGGGGTCAATGAGTTCAGCTAAATCTTTGCTTTATCCCTCAGCGTAAATGGGAATAGCCTTAGCCTTATAACATCCTCTATCACCCTATTGTACCTGAAGGTATCATAAATCTCTAGAAAATTTAAGGTATGAGCATTAGGATCCTCATTTGGTAAACCAAAAAACTGTACCAAAGATTGCAACATCTGCAGTAGAGCTAGCTTGATCTCAAAATTATTGGCCGTAACTGCTGGTCTCATGATGCTTTGTTGGTTAGCATAGAAACCAGGTCTGACCACTTCCATCAAAGTTCTCTGTTCTTCTGCCATTTCTGCTGTAGTTTGCTGCATAACTCTGTTTTGAGCAATTCTTCAGTTTTCTCTTTCAAGCTTTGTTGGATCTTTACTAGCTTCTACAACTGCTGATTGAGAGTTCTTGGTTCTCCTGCTCATACACCTACACAACTTAGCAAACAAAATTATAAAAACAAAAGTGCTTAAATCAAACTTTACTCTCTTGGTAGCGACGTTAAACACGTAAATCCCCAGCAACGATGCCAAAAACTTGATCGCTTCTATGATAACAGTAGTTTTGTTCACTACTTCACTACAAGTATACAGATTGCTATAGTAAGATATCGATCCTATGAGGATTTAGTGATTTATCCACCACTACCTAGATTTTTGATTTGTTTAGCCGAGAATAAGAGGTTGGCATTTTGGAAGTAGATAGTTACAAAGACATATAAGTAGAAAGCTAAAAATGGATTTGAATTAAAGATTAAAATAGTTGATGTGAAACATAGGACTTGAAATCATCATCACCAAGTTAGGATAACCGTACATGTGCTTATTGCTACCCAAGATATCCCACAGCATCAAATTCCCTCTCTCGAGGTGAAATCAACTAAACCTGACTCTAATCTTCAGAATTCCTTAGTCACAATCAGGGTCCTCTAATTAGGGAGACTATCTAGCAATCATACAAGGATTAAAGGCATGAAGATCTCTCTCACACACTACACTAACCAGAATGAGTAAGCTTTCCATGATCCAACTCTCGCTGTAATCACAAAGCTTAAGTTATTAATTAGAAAACTAACCTTTAGATTTGAACATCTTGCAATGCACAAGCATTCTATAATCCAACTCTCATTGTAATTATATAGCAGAGGTTTGTTCCCAAAATCAAACTTTAGATTTAAACATTCATAGCAATGTTAACAAGCATAAACACAACAGTTATCCCAAAAGGGATTCAGAAATCAAATCCTACATAAGTACTTAGCCACTCATGGCTGAGAAAGAAGATACAAGAAGAAAATGAAGAACAAAGAAGAACACTATACAAAATTGCCAAAAAGATCAAGAAGCTGCTGGTGCAGATGGTGAATGTCTTAACCCTAGATTCCATCCTCTTTTTATGCTTTGAGTGGGGGTCCTCCAGCTTTAACTCCAATTTAGATTTACTGTCAAATTTGATTCAATGGCATAGCCGATTAAATCACACTAATTTTGCAACTTTTCTCATACATTTAGTAATTCAGTAGAGATTGTAAAGGTATAAATGTTTAGCTTAGATAACAAGCTTAGTCCTTCTATGATTGCATTACAAAATAGAATACAACTTATTAGCAATTGCCAAGCCATGTAGTGTAAGTAATTCTAAACAATGAAGCAAAGAGGAAATGAGTAAGGAAACAAAAAGTTAAAAGCAAAAATAATAAAAAACGGGTAGAATGCTAACTGTTCCACTATCAGTAGGGGTGCCCGACATTGGCCCTAGTGATATGATCAGTGCTAGTAGCCACTCGAGGGAAGGTAGAATGTTAAGTAACCGGGGATCATCGCCAAAAGCGTGGGATACTCGCGTTGAAAGACTTACCTCTCGAATAAGAGCTAAACCTAAAAAGAAAAATAAAAGAAATAAAATGAGAATAAAAACCTTATGATCCTCAATTAGAACACGTTTAACAAAGCAGAATGGAATTACTCTCACTCATGATTAAGTAAGGATAAAAGGGTTATATTTTGTTTTATAATGCAATAATATGAATGATTGAGCTTAATTATCTAAGTTAAACCTTTCTAGTTCTGCAAGACTTATTAAATTGCTAATGTTATGAGAAGAGTGGCATAAAGAGGAGTGGTTCTAAGTTAAGTGATGCCCAAGCCAACTTATGCAATTGCTATATCATAAGCATATTTCAACTTCATTGATTTTAGCTGTTATTTTATTTGTGTTGTTTTGCTTGAGAACAAGCAAAGAATTAAGTGTGGGGATGTTGATGTATGTCAATTTGCACGCTCATTTAGTTATTTTAGTTGGTGTTTAATGCTCATTTTATTACATTTATGCCTTGATTTAGTAGAATTTAAAGAGTTTGTTAAACTATGTAGCGATAGAGAAGTAACAAAGAAAAAATGAAGCATTTTGGGACTTCAAGGAGCAAGTCACGATTGTGACAGAAAGAATGCAAGGAAGACACCTCCAAGCAAGTCACGATCATGACATAAGCTAAGCCAAGAGGAGCAGAGCCAAACCAAGTCAAGTTACGATCGTGACATTCAAAGTCACGATCATGACAGAAGGATTGAAGCCCGAGCACATTCAAGCAAGCAAGTCATGATCGTGACTTCTCAATTATGAGCTATTTAAAGTACAAAATCTGTAGAAGATTGAGGGGGAAAAAATGATCCATGGAGGGAACAAAGACAAAAAGCTTTAATGGAGACCTCATGGGCAAAGAAATCAACAAGATGGGCAAAAAATGCAAACAAATTGGAGTTAAAGCTGGAGGACCCCACTCAAAGCATAAAAAGAGGATGGCATCTAGGGTTAAGGCATTTACCATCTGCACCAACAGCTTCTTGATCTTTTTGGCAATTTTGTATAGTGTTCTTCTTTGTTCTTCATTTTCTTTTTGTATCTTCTTTCTCAGCCATGAGTGGCTAAGTACTTATGTAGGATTTGATTTCTGAATCCCTTTTGGGATAACTGTTGTGTTTGTGCTTGTTAACATTGCTATGAATGTTTAAATCTAAAGTTTGATTTTGGGAACAAACCTTTACTGTATAATTACAACGAGAGTTGGATTATAGAATGCTTGTTCATTGCAAGATGTTCAAATCTAAAGGTTAGTTTTCTAATTAATAACTTAAGCTCTGTGATTGTAGCGAGAGTTGGATCATGGAAAGCTTACTCATTCTGGTTAGTGTAGTGTGTGAGAGAGATCTTCATGCCTCTAATCCCTGTATGATAGCTAGATAGTCTCCCTAATTAGAGGACCCTAATTGTGACTAAGGAATTCTAAAGATTAGAATGAGGTTTAGTTGATTTCACCTCGAGAGAGGGAATTTGATGCTATGGGATATCTTAGGTAGCAATAAGCACATGGGCGGTTATTCTAACTTGGTGATGATGATTTTAAGTCCTATATTTCACATCAACTATTTTACTCTTTAATTCAAATCCATTTTTATCTTTCTACTTGTATGTCTTTGCAACTATCTACTTTTAAAATGCCAACCTCTTATTCTCGCCTAAACAAACCGAAAATCTAAGTAGTGGTGGATAAATCATTAAATCCTCATGGGATCGATATCTTACTACAGCAATTTGTATACTTACAGTGAAGTAGTGAACAAAATTACTGTCATCACATAAGCGATCACTTGTCACACCCCTTTCATGGTGCAACATGCTCTCGTAGAATAATGAATAGTCTCCGAATAAATAAAAACCATTGATTATCCTACAAGAGATGTAAAATTTTTTTATTTTAAAATAAACTCTATCTTTGTAAAACTTTGTATACATGTAATTGAAAATCATATGAAGTTTATTTCTTATAAGTTGATACATGTAAAATTCATACTATATATTGTGTTTGAAGAAAAACATTTAAGAATATTAAAACTCACGTCACATACACGTGTTTACTACCTTAATACATTACTCTAGTTGCATAACATAGCTATATAGAAAAACATTAAACTGATCAAAGTCCTTACCATCAAAGTAAATTCTGGTAAACTGATGTTATAGGATCCATGTGTTTCCAACCATCTACTAATCCTACATCCATCAAATGATGAACACTGAGAACAAAACTCAGTGGTGCTATAATCATGAGTATAGAAAGTATAAACCAACCATATGTCATAAATATGACAAGTATGATAATCTTAATCATTGTAATAATAACATCATCATGTAATCAATCAGAAATATTATTTATGACCATTTTATACATGTAGCAAGATTATCCACTCATTAGATCACTCAGATCATTGCTTATTTATAATAATTTTATATCAATTCCTTTTTCCATGGTACACATCACTTATTTTCTTTAAATCAATAATCTTTCAGAAGTACCTATAAGAAATTTAAGCTTTATAATATATATACTTATTTACTATATTGATTAACATAAACTAATATCCATTATTATCACTACTGTAAAATATTTCCATAATATAATCATATCGTATAATCATTGTGAAGTATCATACTTTATCTCTGTTATGTATTCCTACCATAAATAAGTCATAAAATTATAAGGAATACAAATTAAAATAATAAGGAATATAAATTATCAATTCTATATGTAGATCATTGTAAATCATTAGTTGTCTATATATAACTATAATTCTTCAGCATATAAATGTTGTCTATGAGCATAGGCTCATATATCTGTAATATTATATCATATCAGCAGCATTAAAATGTTGTGATCATATAACATCATTCCATCAACATGATCATTGCTGCTCTTGAACATAAGCTTGAATAAATGTATATCATTTCCTCTATGTATTTCTCTATATAATCATAACTGTAATGCATTCATTAATTCATCCATTATACTTTCATGATATATGAATGATAATGTATGTTTGTGAGAATGCACTCATGCTTAGCATTCTCCCTCTGATTTTCCTGTAACATTTCATTTCTTTTTTGTATGATTGTGGACAATCTCAACTCATATTGGGTCTTTCTATGTACCGGTACTCATCTCCCGAAGGAGGACATTATAACTGTATAGTTCAGTGAACCCATTTTTCTTTTTGGTATGTATCGATACTCATCTCCTATAGTAGGGCATTATAATTGTATGATTCCATCAAGGGAATCCATCATCTTTATGACCCAATACACTTTTATTGATCATTATCTCACATTCACTCATTTTCCTCCTTCCTTATTCCTTCATGTCATGCCATGAATATGAATATGTATATTCATGACATGATATATATGTGTTATGCTATGATGCTGTGATGAAAATATGTAACTATCACGATAAAATTTCATACATAATCCATTTCATACATTCAATAACATTAAATATAATGAAGATCATTTCATAATGTAAATACATTAAAACATTGCTCATTGACCTTGAGTAATGGGTCATGATATTGCAATTCATGAACTATAATCACTATTAACTATTTATTATAAATCATGGCACATCATAGATAAAATACCACATTTAATATAACTATAAACTATAGATATGGTAACTCGTACATTGCTTTCTTATAACTATATATCATTATGTATAGTAATAATATTTCATTATAAGCCATTATATACATTTCATATCTTTTGATCTTTTATAAAGAAAGAGCATAAACATCATATAATATCGCTATCTCTATGATAATTTATTTGTTGACCTCATTTAGTAGGTCATCATATCATATATCATCAGATAAAATCTTTATAAACATGATACTTTAACTATCAAGCTTATTAAATAGGTCGTGATATGATACAGTGTAAACTATACTCTTTAACAATAACTTTTAATTGAACATTGATCATTCATGTTCATAGTGTAATAAGAATATCAATAAAACATGTAGCTACATGTCAATATCAAGGTAAGTTAATAACTTACCCATCGATCCATTAACAAGGAATTAGCTAATAAATAGCACAAACCTGTTTTTGCTACTCCATTGTATCCATAATGAAATAATGATACCTTTTTCCCTTTAGTGACACCTGAGGCAACATTATCCTTTAAGCATTTAAGAATAAAATCTATAACACTATTAAAATATTTAGCCATAATAAGATATCATTCTTTTATTTCAAAGAATGAATCATGTAACATGCAGAGGTTATATGTATATTCTTGCATTTCATTCCATATTATGCTTGTATAGATCAATATTGCTTACATGGATGTATGTAAGTACCATTGGTCTCCTTTTGATAACAATATACACTATTAACCTCATACATGCCTCAACTTACTCATACGTTCATGTTCAAGTACCCATATTAGTCATACTTAGACATAATAACATGTAAGGCAAATATTTTGATCCATTATGCATGTTAATATTCATTTAGCAAGGTGCACTATTCATTTGGTCATTTTCCTTCATAAATTCTTCATGTTTCATCCATTATGTTCATACCTTCTTGGTGGTCTTATAAAATAATTCATTAACCATGTATAGTACTTATAATTAGGCCTCCATCTTATACACATATTAAAGTATTAATTCTTGTAAATAAGGTATCAAACCATGTGCAATTAAAGTATTCAAGTTCATATGTCAAAACCATAAATTTTTTATTTCTATTTTTGTACCTCTGTACATGGCATCCCAATTTCGTATAACCAAATGACATCAAAATTAAGCATAAGTTATAGCATTACAAAATAGTCTCAATAAGCTTTAATATGAGCTATCATATGTAATTTTTGAACATCATTAAGGCAGTCAAAAGTTGATTTGCTATATACCTTTAAATTCTGCCTATAAAATTTGATTTTTGTATATATTAACATGCTTCACTTAAATGGACTTGTAATCAGTTATTGACTTGCACAAATTTACATATTTTTACACAATTAACTCTTATAGAACATAACATAAACTTACATTAAAGTTCACATATTATTTTGCATGCAACATTACACTTTTGCATAATACATTAAAATACACATTCTTAACATACCACTAACTTGCATAATTTGTACCTTCATCATACTTATTCATTTGTCAACTTTTAATGCATGAACATGTTCTCCTAAGACGTAACTTTGATCAATATAATCAATTTTACAAATAAATATCTACAACTTACTCAATATACAATTTTACATAAGACACATAAGTGTCTTATATGCTGCCTTTATGTGCTTCTATGCATACCTTTCTCATTTAACATCTAGCCTACCTTAAAATCTGTGAGCGTCGGTTTCTACCGGGGCCCAGAGTGAGGCTTGCAAAAGTCACGGATCGGGGACCGCATTTGGAGCGAAAGCGCAGTCTTCCTAAGGGGTTCCCTTAGGGAATGATACAGACTCGAAAGAGTCGCAAGGATTCGCCATCGGATGGTTCCGGATTGGTCCAACCGACCCATAGCGTGAGTGCTAGTTAAACCCTTCAGAGATTGGGTTCAGGTGGTGGAGATCTATTCTATGAGTTTCCAAAATCGATTTTACCATTTTAGTTGGAATTAATTGTCCTAAGAAGGCAAGCATGCAAGCGTAATTGTGAGCACACAGTGCGTCATGTGAATTGGCGTTGCAAGGTTGCACGTAAAATGACATATAAAGCTATATGGCATTTAGATGGCATGGCATATGCATGTTATGTGATATAGCGATAAAAATAACATGGCATATGCATGACATGTGAGTGTGTATG
>CANYBF012858491.1:0-24650 GCA_948192965.1 Dalechampia spathulata | reverse complement strand
ATTATTTTTAGGTATCATTTACATCTTTCATGCATATACAACTATATAAAATATCCTTTCACTATTTTCTCTATAAATTCCATATCATATGGAATTCCTCTATTCATAATGCACTTTTCATCATAAGTATCAAGTTATCACATTCATGCATCAAGCTTATTCTTAAACACCCATCTAATTCCTAGGAATAACTAGGAATAAAGCTAGTGTCACATCTAATTCCTATAACAGATGCATCTTTAGGCTTAAGTACTAAGGTTCATACATTATTCCTATCAAAGTGGTTTAGTTCATCCTACACAGCCAACACCCAACTCTTATCATCTAAGGCTTCATTTACATTCTTAGGTTCAATTTGAGAAATAAATACAAGGTTGTTATGAATATCTTTAAATTTAGAATAAGTTGTTACCCCTTTTGATGTTTCACCTATGATTTGCTCCTTTGAGTGTCCTTTTGGGAAGTTCCACTCCTTTGGAAGATCATGCTCAATTTGAATTGCAGCTAGGTAAGGAGGAAGATCATTTACTTCTTCCTTATCAACATCTTTAGGTGTAGCTTCATGTTGATGCTCTTGTTCTTCACTTCATTTTAATAGAATTCCTACGTCATCATCAACAATGTCCTTTCTTGGACTAAGGGAGTTAGTTTCATCAAAAACAACATGCATGGATTCCTCTACAACCAAAGAATGTTTGTTAAACACCCTGTATAATTTACTAGATATTGCATACTCTAAGAATAAACCTTCATCAGTTTTTGAATCAAATTTTCCAAGGTTATCCTTGGTGTTTAAATTGTAGCACTTGCATCCGAATACTCTAAGATACGAAATTCTTGGTTTTCTATCATTCCATAGCTTATAAGGAGTTTTATTCAAATTTGGTCTTAAATGAACTTGATTTGTGATATAATAAGCGGTATTGACTACTTCAGCCCAAAAGTAAGATGGTAATTAATACTCATTAAGCATTATTTGTTCTATGTCATAAAGAGTTCAATTTTTCCTTTTAATTACCCCATTTTGTTGAGGCACTCTAGGAGATAAGAAATTATGATGAATGTCATGCAATTCACAGAATGATTTAAAACTTTCATTTTGAAATTCTTTCCATGATCACTTCTTATTAAAGAAATGTAATAACCTTTTTCATTTTACATTCTTTTTATTACACTTTGAAAAGCATTAAATGCAGCATCTTTATGAGCTAAGAATGAAATCCAAGTAAATCTCAAGTAATTATCAACAATAACAAGTGCATAATGCATACTACCTAAACTAACTACTCTAGTTGGTCCAAACAAATCCATATGCAATAATTGAAGAGGTTTAGAAGAAGTTACCTTGTTTTTCATCTTAAATGAGGATTTTACCTATTTTCCCATTTGGCAAGCTTCACACACCTTGTCCTTTGCAAATTTGATCTTTCAAAGTCCTACCACATGTTCATTCTTCCCGAGATCGTCAATGTTTCGAAGCTAGCATGTTCAAGCCTTCTATGCCAAAGCTATGAGTCCTTACTTATAGAAACAAGATACTTCACATTTTTGTTAGGAATATAATCTAAATCAATCATGTAAATATTTTCTATTCTATCTCCTTGAAAGACTAGCTTATCATCACTAATCTTATAAATAAAACAACCTTTAGGATCAAAAATAACTTTAAAACCATTATCACACAATTGACTAATGCTAAGTAAGTTATGTTTTAATCCTTCTACTAATAAAACTTTGCTAATAGAAAAGTTAGAATCCTTACTGACCTTACCAATTCCAACAACTTTACCTTTAGCATTATCTCCAAAGGTGACATTACCTCCCTCATATTCTTCAAGATTGGAGAAAAGGCTTGCATTACCGGTCATATGCCTTGAGCATCCATTATCAAGATACCATTTATTTGAACTAATCTTGGATCTCAAGCATGCCTATTAAACATAAATGCATTTACTTCTTTTTAGGTACCTAAATGTATTTGGATCCTTGGGGTTAGAAACATTTATATCATCATTCCAATGCATCTTCCTAATAAAAACATCTATTGGTTGTATGCCCCTTTCTATTGCAATAATGACATATAACATTCCTAAATCTAGAATGATTATGCACATATTTCCTTTTGGATGTATGAGAATGATTATGATTGTATGAACATGAACAATGATGTACCTTATTAGCATGCATTTTGTTTGCTTTAGAATCAGCATTTTTCTTTTTAACATCCTTTGGTTTTTATGTTGAAGTAGAAGCTTTGATAAAAACTGTGCTTTTAGGGGTGTAGGAGGAGTTTTGATTAAATCCAATACCCTCTTTGTTACCACTACGTTTTTGGTGTTTCAAAATAGAATCGATTTTAACACCACCTTATTCAAATCTAGAAAGGTTTTCTTTCAACAAATCCCTTTCTTTCAAGATCTTAGCATTTTCATCCTTTAAAATCTTGTTTTCCTTTTTAAAGACTTCAAGTTTTGTTTTACAAGAATCAAATTCAGTTTGTAAAACAGTCTTCTCTTTTGAAATGGATGCAAACTTACCTTTAAGTAATTGATGTTTCTTAGCTAAGTTTTCATACTTTCCTAAAAGTTCTTCTAATGCACCACATTCATCATCATCAAGTTCATCATTACTATAATAAGATTGAAATGATGTGGTTACCTCATCGTTTTCTTCATCATCCAAGAATGCCATGAAGCAAAGATTAGTTACTCCTTCATCACCGGACACTTCCTCATTTGATTCACTATCATCATCTCATGTAGCCTTTAATGCCTTCTTTTTGAAAGGCTTGGATGGTTTGTTGAGGCAAGGGCATTCATTCTTCATGTATCCCGACTTGTTACATTCATAGCAAACAACTTGATTCCTTTGAAAATTATCCCTTCAGTTGAAGTCCCTTCTTTGCTCGAATGGCTTCTTGCCATCCTTTTCAAGCTTCTTCTTCTTCATAAGAAAATTCTTGACACATTTGGAAAGGAAGGCTACTTCATCATCAATCTCCCCTTCATTTGTGGAAGAGGCATCTTTTTCTTTCAAAGCCTTAAGTGCAATCCCTCTCTGCTTGTCTTCCTCAACTCCTTATTTTAATATAATCTCGTGTGTAAGGAGTTTCCCTAGAAGTACATCAGTTGACAGAACCGATAAGTCATTTGCTTCTTCAATGGATGTCATTCTAGCCTCCCAATCCTTCTTAGGTAACACTCATAAGATTTTGTTGTTGATGTCTTCTATTTGATGCATCTTACCAAGCTTCATTAGGCCATTGGTGATCACCATAAGTCAGTTGTACATTTCAGAAATTGACTCATTCGCCTTCATTATGAACAGCTTGTATTGATATGTCAACAGTTGGATTTTCTTGTTTCGAACTTGATTAGTTCCTTCATGATGAGTCTCCAAAGCAGTCCATATTTGCTTTGTTGTGACACAATATGATACTCGATCATATTCCTCATGACTTATAGCACAATATAGTATGTTCATCACCTTTTTATTCCAAAAGTTTGCTTTCAATTCCTCCCTGGTCCAATCTTCTTTAGCTTTAAGAGAAACAACACCGTCAATTATAGTTGTTGGAGGTAAGAACTCATTTAGCATCAAGTCGAACAATTCAAGTCCGTCGCTGCCCAAGAAAACTTCCATTCGATGCTTCCAATATTGATAATCAGTTCCATTAAAGAGGGGGGTCTTGTAAATGATTGACTTTCACTGGTTGCCATAGAATCTTTTGCTCTAGAATTTTACTTCTAATGCAAATGAGCACCAAGGCTTTAATACCAAATGAAATCCCTGCGGAAATGGCAACACGTGCAGTTTATAATGGTTTGATACTAACTCTTGCCTACATCCACTTCTCCTAAGTTCTCAACTTAGAGTTCCACTAATCTTAATCAATTACAACAAAGGATTCTACAAATGAATCCTAAACCCCAGTGTTTTTAGGCTCACACTCAAACCTTTATAATAATCAACCTCATGAACTCTCAATTACAACTTAATGTCCATGCATTAATCACACACCAATCTACAATAATAAAAACCTAACTCTTGAGTTGTGGAAATATAATCAATTGAGAGTTTACAATTACCAAAAGACAATAATACAAGTAAACTTACTTGTTCTTGAAGATAGAAGCTTAAGAAATTAATTGCTCTACAAAACTAACCATTAAATTGAAAGATATGAAAGTTCTCTATCTAAAAGAGCCGTTAAAAAGAGTTTAAAACCTTTCTGCTAAGTTGCGTATGGTCGTACCAATTTAAAAAGACACTTTTGAAAAATGAGAGGGAAATTAGGTATGACTGTACCACCCATTGGTACGCCCGTACCAAAACATTTTTCCTGACAAACAATTTTCCTGCGAGCAACTGTACGGTCGTACCATCCCATGGTACACCCGTACCAAAACAAGTTTACTAACAAACCAAATTCCTATGAGCAATGGTACGCCTGTACCAATCAATGGTACGCCTGTACCAAGCTCAAGCAAATAACACTGACTTAGTACGGTTAGCCATATGCTCGTACCACTCAACAAAGCAATTTGGTATGCCCATACCATTCATAAAAACATACTTAAAAATGGTAAATAACTTAAATTGACTCACACGTGACACACACATCAAAATCCTAGGTCTAACAATTCTATTTTATTTTAATAATATAATAGTAATAATTTTAATTTATAATGAATGATTTTTATGATAAAATTATATGAAAAAATATTACTTATGATTATTTTTAAAAATATGAGGTATTTATTAAAGTTACAACATATTACACATTGTTTATGTATGATTTAACTTTTTCAATGAAAATCCTATAATTATTTAGGATTTAAATAATCTAATTATCTAAATTATTAAAGTTTCAAAAATACTAATTATATTAAATTTGTCATGGATAATTTATAATAATTTATTTTAGTTATTTAATAGTAATAGTTTTAATTTATAATAACTAATTTTGATAATAAAATTGTATAAATAAAAATATTATTTATAATTTTTTAAAAATATGAAATACTTATTAAAGTTAGTCAAAAACACCTAATAAGCATGAATAATAATATTAAATAATATTTTCTATAAGTATAATGCTTAAATAATAAATATTAATTCAAAATTATAAAAATGTTATCATGATAAAAGAAAAATTTAAAGAGTAAAATACGAAATTATAATAAATGATAGGTCAAATAAATGATACTAACATGCAATGCATGTTGTAGAAGTCTAGTTAATAAATAAATTGTCTATAACCAACAAAATAAATACTTATATTTATCTTCAAATAAGAATATGTATATAATAGTAACTAAATTATCTTCAGCGAGCAACATAAGTACTTTTATCTAGTTCAAAATATTAAACAATAATACATTATTTTTTATGTAGTAAACATAAGATGTATGTGAGACTGAATAATGCATATACAACTAATAACATAAAATACTTATATGTACTCTAAAACATTACACAATGACAATTATTTTTTTTATAAGATACATGTATCTAAGATTAAATAAATTATATCTAGTTAATAACCTAAATACTTTTATCTACTCCAAAATATTAAGTAATAACACATTATTTTTTTCTATAGACTAGAATTTATAGAAAAGAGTACATGACGTATTTATAAGCAAGAATATAAATAGTCATATACACTCCAAAAGACTTAACAATAATACAATATTTTTATGAAAATAATAATATATATAAAACAATAAACAAGTTATTCATAACCATTATCATAAGTGATGATATCTACTGAAAAATATTAGATTATAATATATAGCATTTGGTAAAGATCAATAAAAACACTATATGTAAAAAAGTTTAATTAGGTTGTGTTAAATTTATTTCATGTCATTTTAAATTTTTGATATATTTTCATATATTGTGTCAAATTTCAAGATTGATTATGTGTAATGTATATATGACCATTTTGTTGTATTTATGTTTGTTTATTGTGAAATTTGTTTGAATTTTTTCAGATCTTGAATTAAGATTTCCTATATCTTATGATATTTTTAAAAGAAACGTTTTTCTTTTTAATTGCTTTATTTTCTCATTCTTGATGAATAATTGCTTAAGAGATTATTCTTATATTATTATGGAAGCAATTACTTATTTTTGAAACTTTATGGCTCCTAAATCCACTTTGAAAGAAACTGCAAAGGTTGCAATGATGGAAGGTAGGGAGTTGTAGATGGAGGAGTAATGAATTGAAAATTCGTTTAGGGGAAATTTTTTATTTATAAGTTTGAATTTAATATTATATTATTTAATTAATATAATTTAATTTGATTAAGGGTAGAATTGATATTTACTTTTATTTGTTGATTAGGGTTGATATATATTTAATAAATTTAATTTTTTTTGACATTTTGTTAAATTTAAAAAGTAGAATATGATATTTGCCTAATTAGCTCAAATTTAAATTAGAAATCGTTTAAAAAAATAAGTTGATAAATAAATTAAAAAGTAATATTTCAAGGTTCAAAGTAACTTAAAATGGATACGTTTATCATATGTGCATTTATAAAAAGTGTAGATTTATGACACTATGAATAAGTTATTGATTAAATTATAACATTAGATATTTAAAATATATAATATATATATATATTTTTTATGATTTGAGTTACTAATAGAAATATTATTCTTCATGATATTTTAAAATTGAATTTTTTATTTTTTATTTTTTTGAATTTTTGAAGAACTTAAATTTTTGAAATTTTTAATACACTTGGAGTATAAGATTAATTAAATTTAAACATTGTTATTCTCCGAAGCAAGGAATCTTGTTAGTATAAACATATTTATCATCTTTGTATTTATTTAGAATATATGTTCAAAAAAATTATTTATTTTTATAATATAAAAATTAAAAACAAAACTGAAGGAAATTCATATGATTCAACCTCATAATCCTTATTGATCTAAAAGACGATCAAAGCCCTCCGATTTGATTCATTTCGACACATCTTCTCATTGTTTTAGGACGGTCTCTTCTACAGGCATACCCTCTCTCATTTCATTTCGAATTAAATGATCAATTAAACCCTAAACCTAAAATGAGCACAACAAACACCGCCACCACCTCTAATGGCGGCACCACCTCACCAGTTACTAATTCTAGCAGTCAACGGCAAGATCCCGCTACGTATTTTCTGAACCTAGCGAGGCAGCAATTACCGTCGCCGGAGGGAGGCTCTTCTTCTGTCGGTGCCACGTCATCATCAATGGCGATGACGAAAATGATAGAGGACCATGAGAGAGAAGAAGAGCCAACGGAGTTAAACACCATTAACAGTTCAGGGGGGTTCCTTGTGATGTCAACTGATAAACTAAGTGTTAAGTACACAAATGTTAATCTCCATGGGCATGACGTTGGTGCTGTTCAAGCTAATAAACCTGCTCCTGTTAGAAGGCTTGTTTATTATTTTGAGATTTATGTTAAAAACGCTGGTGCAAAAGGTCAGATTGCTATTGGTTTTACTAACGAGTCCTTTAAAATGCGGAGGCAGCCTGGGTAAACTCCTTTTCTTATTAATCTTTTTTTAAAAAATTTTTGGCTATGGATATCATTTGCATTATGCTGATTTTTGTGTCTTGCTTCGAAATGAAAGAGAATTTTGCCAATGTAGATACCTTTTGCAATGTTTATTAGTTACCATTCCGGCCCATAACACAGGTATTAATAAATAAGGGCAAAGTTGTTAAAATTTAATTAACTATTCTCAAATTCTGAAAAGGAACACTTAAAATGGAACAACACCATTTAAAGTGAGATGGAGTAGGTTTTTTGGTTCTTGAAAAAATGCAAAAAGAAACAAGAGTCAAATTAAACTAAAGATTTTCTTAATTGTTTTGACCAGTGGTAAGAAAATTAAACTCAATTTGGTTAAACTATTTAGGATTTAATTGTTGTTGAGAAATGACACATGATCAATAAATTTTAGAGTGTTTTGGTGATTGGGAGAGGACTTGGCTGGTGAAGTTATGTTGTGGGTTATAATGCCATCTCAGAAATTGGACAATACCTTGAAGAGCATAAGCGATATTTGCCTCCATTGTGAACTTTTGACTTCTAGTGATCAATAATCTTTATGATTCTTATTTGCTTTCAGTGTTTGGTTGAGGAAAATGATCAAATAGCTCTGTGTAAGAAGATAGATGATGGCCTCATAATTTTCTTTGGCATTCTTTGGCATTATTTCACTTTTGGAAATTTGAACGGAACATGTTTATCTAAAATTTTTTCGAGAGTTTGTCCTATTTTGCAAAGGTCGTAGGTTCAATTATATGTAAACCAAGTTGGCAAGATAGCTGTAAAATGATAAGTATTTCTTCTCAATTTTCAAGACCTAGCATCTATTGGTTCATTTCTTTCTGTTTATATGTAGACTCTCAGCTACTATGGTAGTTTGAGGGAACAATAATGTCTAAATTAGTTAAAGAAAATCACAAATGTAGCTTTTCATTGCTTAGACTTTCATGTCTGGAATCCCATCATAGTTATTAAAAGGTATGCTTGAGAAGTGCATGAGGCGCTAGGCACTTGAGCCTTGATAAATTAGACAAAAAATTTTTGTATTTTGTTACAATAAGAAAAATTATTCTTGCTACTAACATTTACTGGCTTATAAAAATAAACATATTGGGAAAGAAAGATTCAAGAAAAAATGTATATATTTTTTTTAATTTTTACCAATAACAAATAGGTTTAACATCATAGTAAGCATTTTCAATTCTAATTTTCTGTTTTTTCTTTGTTGTTCTATGTTTTTTCTATTATAAAAATGGTTACTTGGTAGAAAATTGTTTATAATGCATTGTTTGAAAATTAGTAATAAAAAAGAGATTATGTCATGTTTCATAATGTAGTTTTGTCATTGCTTGCTCTAAGAATTTGTTATTTGGTGGTGAAAATATTATTTTGAGTATGGAATATTTTTATATTTAATTGGTTTTTTTGCTCTCAAGAACATTGATCATACATTTAGGATATTTATATATAGCTAATAATCTGATACATAGATTTAGACGTCTAATATTTAAAGTTTAATCTTAATTTTTAATCCTCTTGCACCTCATGTTAGTCAGGCTCATGCCTTGCGCCTAGTTTTCAGAAGCCTTCTCCTTGCACTTTAATAACTATGAAGTCCATGAATAGGCATGTGTACATTTGCAGGCTGCCTTATTTGAAGTGCCTTAACTTAGGCTTGAAATGTGTTACAACCATGTGATGAATTCTACTTCTTAGTTGTTAGTAGATATACTACATGCTTTATTAAGTCTTCTTCCCTTACATTTCTTGTGGTAGGTGGGAAGCAAACAGTTGTGGTTATCATGGAGATGATGGGCATTTGTATCGTGGACAAGGGAAGGGAGAGCCTTTTGGCCCAACCTTTACATCGAAAGATTCTGTTGGTGCTGGCATTAACTATGCTTCACAGGAATTCTTTTTCACGTAAGATGATGCTCCTCTTTTGTTGACATGTTTTCTACTTTCCAAAACTTATTGTTGCATGCACATGTGTAGATTATGATATAATAAGTTTTCCATCTGTTTTAACTTTTTATGTGCTTCTGTGCTGGTGTAGTAAAAACGGAGTGGTGGTTGGAGCAGTTCACAAGGATATAAAAGGTCCCTTGTTTCCGACTGTTGCTGTTCACAGCCTGAATGAAGAGTATGCAATACTTACTTGACAGTAATGTTGTACACTTTTTCTTTCTCATTCTTTGCATGATTTAGATATTCCAAATATGGGACTGCTCCTGTTTTTCTGTTTTGAACAGATTAATTGATTTTAACTTAGTTTGATTAAATTGTTTGTTAATACCCTTTTTTTAGAAAATTCATTGGATTTGCACATCTATCCCACCACGAAGCACCTTCCTAGGAAGGAATGTACAGGGATTAAAATTTTGATTAAACAGACTTTCATTATTAAGAAAGTCTGAATTTTAACTATGAAGAGTGGTCTTGTTGTGAACTTTTAGAGAGTATGAGCTTTAAATGGTTGTTCAATTAAAAATAGCAAAGGTAGAACTGATTTAGTCATATGAATGTTAGCTTATGTTCACTTTGAAGTGATAGCATAAAGTTCCTTTCTTCTTCTTTTCTTTTTTCTTAAAAAAAAAACTTTGAAAAAGAAAATAATTAGGACAATCATTTGTACTAGGGCCAGAGCTTAACTTCTGAACAAGATGAAAATACAAATTGCAGCATTTTTTGCTGTACACGTTACCATTGATTTTTCTACGAACTGAAGTGCTATGGTTGTAACTTGGTTGTCAAAGGCACGGTTTGAAAAAGATGGAAGTCACTTGGTTTCATTTCTTAATGAAAAAGATAATTTACCATCTAACTTATAATTCTACTCTATTCTTATGTGGACAGTACTGTATATTCAGCCACATTGCATTGCAGAAATCATTTCTTTTGTTTTAGTCTTAATTAAGATGTGTTGGTTGGCTGGTGTGTTTTCACTTGCATGCATGTTCAAGTACTGCATGCAGGCTCTGGTTAAATGTAAAACCTGTGTTGTGCACGATGATGCTCTGTCTGGAGCACTTGGACAAGATACTTAACGCATTTTTTGATAAAGTAGGTGTAATGTAAAATGGCTTTTATCCAATGGAACACTGTTATGAAAATTTTGTTGGGCATTGAATTGAACCAGAAAAACTGAAAATTAAAAATTTAAAATATTGCACAACGAACACTGTTCCAAAATAATTAAGAAGATCTGAATTGAATTGAACACTTTGGTTTTGGCTTTTTTTTCCACTTCAGTTCCTCAAAATTGGCTCAATGAAACATTTCTATATATGCTGTGTTTGGTCAAATTGAACATTGAGTGCTGAAAATACAACTACTGAAATTGTTAAGTGCTGAACGTGTAAGTTGTTTTATAAATTTAATTGCGAAATGTTTATGAAATTTATTGATTTAATACATTTAATCTTCAATCTGACTTTAAATGTTAGTTATTATGCTTTCTTATCATATATAAGTGTTCTTTTATAGAATGTTTTGAATTACAAATAACTTAGCACATTAAGTAGAAAAAATGAGTCAGAATTTTAACTTATTATTTTAAGTGCCTTTTGATTTAATGAAATAAGTTATTGGTCTAAATTGTGCCTTCAATCTAACTTATATTAGATAAGTGCTGAAAGAATCAAATTAAGTAATACGTCAAGTTATCCAATACCCCCTAATATATTTATAATTTTGTCAGCTAATGATAAAAAATATATCCAGGCCATATTAGCACTTTAAGGTGCAGGTTCAAATATACTTAGCCTCAGAGAATATCTTGTCCTAGTGGCATTGCATGCTTTAATAGGTCAGTTAGTTATTCAGATTTTTTTCATCATAAAAATCGAACCGAACTGATGTCACCTAAATTTTCAAATATTAAAATCAAAACCAAATGAAAATTTCAAGAATGAACTGAATTTTTTAATTGATTTAGTTTTGGTTTGGGTTTTCATTTTTACCCAATTTATTGTCACCCCTTACTTCATCATTTAGTTTAATTCAAAAGAGGGTCAGCTTAATAGTTAAAATTTCCTGTTTCTGTACTTAGGATTTTATTTGTCGATGCTCTGATGAAAAGGCTGTAGAAAATTGCTTTTTCCACCATTCAGTGTATTCGTACACTGATAAAAGTGATTATATTCTTTGCTCACTGCATCCCGACATCTCCTAAGGGATCATCTCTTACATAGCATGATCAGCTATAATATAGAATTTACGTATGGTGGTGTGCTAAGCATGCTGACATTATCATTATTGTGAATGCCATATGACATGCATTTGTTTATTATTTCAATGTGCAGGATTGAAGTGAACTTTGGACAAAAAAATTTTTCTTTTGATCTCAAGGCAAGATATCCTGTCAATTCATTCTTTACCTATGTTCTCTTATGTTGTTTGTTAGTGGTTTTGCATTTACTTTTAGATCTTTTCCATACATATCAGATTTGCTCCTCCCTCTTAAGAACCACAATCTAGGTCACATGCTCTGAATCTCAAAATGTTTGCATCCCAAATAGCTGGGACATGTAAGTTAGTTATCCAACACGTACATTCTGGCGAGAAATTTTTGTTTATGGTTTCCAACATGATCCATGCAATAAACTGAAAGAGAAAAGAAATACATAAGAAAGAAAGACTGATCAAAAGGCTAATGAGTTTGAAAACAAGTTGGTCTGAAGTAATTACCAGCAAAAAGATGAGTAAGCAAGAATGAAAGACAGGACTAAAGTATGCATGATAGGAAAAGAAGGATAAATGAAAATAGGCTTTTTGATAAATGACAATTGGCAATGAGCTTATTATTAGTGATACGAATTAATTAACCATGGGCTGATTGTTAATTATATAAATTAAGTAACAATGATTAGGCTTTTTCTATTTTATAGTATGGGCTTTCTGATTTTTCTCGCTATTATTTTAAAATTATTTGATTCATCGGTCTCTTTAATTTCTAAATATATCAAAATTAGATAATTTTTGCAAAATATGTTAAATAATTATAATAGATGAACCCAATATGTAATCAAAACGTATACAAGTTTCTAGTTATTCATAACCATCATTAACTTCTTGGAAGAAATTTGTGGCATTTTTTGTATGACAATTAATACATGGAACCTTAGTTTGTCTCAACTTAGCCTTAATCTCAAGTTGATCAAGATAAGATATATGGATTTTCATTTTTCACTCTTCACGGTTATAGGTGACACTTCCGTCAAAATTGAAGAAAGCTAGATCTGATTAAATAACTTTCTTCCATGGAAGTCTAGTTCTATTTTATTCTTTCCTTCTTTCTACAATTTTTATTACAAAATCATCTTTGCACCTTCACTCTCAAAATTTATCCTCAAGTTATGGCAATATTTCTTCATTTGGGACTGCTGAAGTTGCTGTATGATGGTTCCGCTCTCACTTTAAAGCTCAGAACTATGTCTCATTTCATTTTTTAAAATTATTGTTTAACTCATGTGCCTGGCTTGCATATCCTTGCCACTGAATGCGATAAAATTATTGCATTTTGAAAAATCAAGTTTGTTTGACCTCATTATTAATGTTTCTTTCTCTTCCATTTAAATTCCTTAATTAGGAATATGAAGCACATGAAAGGATGAAACAGCAGACTACAATTGAGAAAATAACCTTGCCTCCAAACGTGAGTTATGGGTAAGTTAACAACTAACTTAGTTCTCTATATGTTTAACAAATTGTTCTCCTGGTTGTGAGTAATAGAACATGCATGTTGAAGGAAGCATTGGAAAATGACTTCTAGGTGTGGGAAATCAATTCTTTATTCATCTATCCTCATTGCCAGCTTTATCGCTAAGCTTTTTCTCCTCTAGTTGGAAATTTTTGTTTCTAAAAATTGAACTTGAAAAAGTCCCTTTGATTTTAGTTTGACATATATAAGATTGGGTCAGTGTTATCAAAATTCACTACGTGCTGTCATGGTGGGAAGTTCTTAATTTAAGAAATTGTAGTAATTTTAGACAACCTTTTAGTTGTAGTAGCGATATTGATGATGAAATGAGAGACTTTGATGAATGTAAGCTGCTATTGAGAAACTATAATTAATATAAGTTACAGATAACAAAATAAACAAAGAATATTATATGTAAAAGGATATCCATTAGAAATTAACCTTGTAAGCCTTTTCATTCACCTCTTATGTTTAAGGATATTGTTCTATTTGTGTGGGTTTTCTTTTCTTTTGACTTTTAACTTAGTTTTAAATTGTGTCTTGTCTTTGTGGGTTTTGAACTCTCTCTTTTACTCCAAATAAGAATTAGGTCAACCTTCTTTGCTTTTGTTATTTCCCTGAACTAGGAGACTTTTATAATTCTTGAAAGAATTATCTTTTTCAATTTCCATTTTTCAGTTGCTTTTATTTTTTTTACCTGATATGAGAGTTTGAAACATGATAGGATTCTAACAAAAAAAAAGAGGGTTTGGCAGGAGGTTCTTACTGGCTCCCTAGGTAGCCCTAGGAGGAATCGCTTTACTTGTGGTTGCCTTGGCAAGGAGCCTAGCTACCTTCTCCTCTTTGGTGCCTAGGTAGTAATTGTGCTAAGGGGAGAAGAACATGCCCTGAAGCTGCCCATCAAATGAGTTAAATTGTCAAATCAGGATGCTTGTTGGAAAAATAAGGATTATATTTCCTTTTTTCTGGAACAAGAATGGTCAAAAAGGAAACGTATAATAAGGTATTGTAGAAAGAGGGCAGAAAATGAAATGCAAAATATGAAATCATACGTCAATCACTAGTTAGCTATAAATTTTTTTTTTAACACAGTTAAGACAGCCAAGTATTTTCTGAAAATTTCCTCTACTACTTGTTTATGCATATCCATGTGATAGAAATCCTATGCTAGAAAGCTACACTACTTATATAATTTAGGTTGTTTATCATGTCAAAACTATTCTGAATATCAATAGCACATTATTTCTCTTCTCGCCTTAGCATTACTCATATTAATTACTTTTCCTAGCAAAAGTATAAATTCTACATGAAATATTGGAGCAAGTTATGTAGTGGTACCATATGCTCATCCGCTTTCTTCTTTAAGGGACTGACATGAAGAATTGAGCAAATTATGCAAGCTTGAGGCAATGGTAGTTGTTAGGCTACATTGCCGTCTTCTCAAAGACTTTAATGGTCTAAACAACATTTAACCTCTCAGGTCACCCACCTATTTGGGCAGTGTGCAGAATTGAATTGTGATGTGTGCAACAATTTCATTCTTGCCAAAAAGATGCTAGTGGAAATCTTGTCAGTTATTGAGATAATAGAGGTTGGCATGCCATGTGGCTTGAAATAATGCTTGATACAGGAAGACTTTGGAGTGGATGTGCTAAAGCAGTTAGCTCATTATCATTTTCTATGTTGCATCACATGTATTTTCAACTTCTTGCCACTTTCTCATCTACATATTTTTCATATGTTTTTAGAGCTAGCAACCTCTTTTTATAGAATTGATGACTTGGTAAGGCTGTTGTTTACAAGGAGGAATGTAGGTTCCTTGGTAGTTTGTTTTAGAGCTTTTTGGCAACGTTTTTCTTGATATTGGATTGAGGATAATCTGTGGACAAGAACAGAAGAAATAAGAAAGAAATAGAAGAAATAGAATGAAAAGGAGAGAATTTTGTTATTGATTTTCATACTAGCCCTTTCATGCACCTAGATACATGCGTATATATATCAACATAGCCTTGTAGAATAGGGCACCTATCGCTTAACATTTTTATAACTAACTAGTAGAGGAATCTTTCTACATTACAGCTTGGCACAGCCTTAACAATTCCTGAGATACTATTTATACTAACTAGTAACCAACACAGAACTTATTTTGCGTTTCCAATTCTTTCTATAATACTTTATGCTATTTGCTAGACAAGCTAAAAACTTTTTTTATTATTAGAACATATTTTTCTGAATTCTTATCAGTTTATCATGAGCAGACTTGTGCGTTCTTACTTGCTGCATTATGGCTATGAGGAGACTCTCAATTCATTTGACTTGGCTAGCAAAAGTAATGTTCCTCCTATACAAGTAGCTTTAGAAAATGGCTTTGATGAACAGGACATTCTGTATGCATTAAACCATAGAAGAACTCTTCGGCAGGTATAAACATGCTTATGCATTACATGTTATTATGCAGGTTGCATATCTCCTTTTAGCAGAAGAGTCTTTCTGTTTATCTTTATGTTTTTGGTTTTGTTTTTACATGCAATTTCTATTCAATAATATATTTTGTTGTTTAAGTTGATAATTTTCTTTGGTTGGAGTTCAAATAAATAATTATATGAATCAGAATTGTCATCAGAATTGTCATTTGAATTATGTGAAGTAATTTCTTCCATTCCTCTTTGCTTTGTTGGCAGTATATTGTTTATGGATTTGCTATATTATTAAAAAAGAACAGCAAGGTTTCAGAATTGGCTTTGATGCCTTATTTAATGTCATTCCAGGTTAGGGTACTGTAATGGCATGAATGACAAAATGAAAATTGCTTGTAAAGAGTGGAAAGAATACACTCTTGCTTCTTTGTTTGCCATAAAATTTTAGGTGCCTTACATTTGAAATGTGTAGTTTCCTGAGAGTTTTACTAGTATCTTTATCTAGAGATGCTTCTTGCTTTTAGAAAACACTTCTATCTTTTCATCTCTTGAAACTTAGTTTCACTATTAAGAATAATTAACAAAACATAATCATTAGGTTAATGACTTGGAAATTACAAATTTTAGTAAAAGCTTAATGATTGTTTTTATTTATATTGCTGATGGAGGTAGTAGTTTTGACATGATCCACATCACATTTGGCTCTTGGTTCTTTCAGATACAGCGTTCTGAATGTATCATCTGACAAATTGTGCAGAAAAAGCTATTTTGGAGGAAAAATTATATGCAGGACAATCTCTTGGATTAACTAGTTTTTCATTTTTTGTCTCTTTTCGTTTTCTTCCGTGCTTTTGCAGTGTCATTGAACATTTTCCTCTTATGTCATTGCTATTTTAAATATGTAAAATAGTTTTACTTTTTTTGTTCCTGATTTTTCTTTTTATTTATTTCATTTTGCTAACAAGTTCTCTCTTAATGTAGCTAATAAGGAATGGAAATATTGATGCTGCAATCGGTAAACTTCAAGATTGGTATCCTCAGATTGTGCAGGTGGAATGAGATTTTGTTTTTTCTTTTAGATAATATGGTTTTGTTTTGACAAGAACTGTCAAGTCAGTTGCCGTTTATGTATAAAAAAATGGTAATGTATGCTAATCTTAAGAAATCTACTACTTCCATCTCAAAAAGATGTTCCCAGTTTCCATTTTTGGACGTAACAAAATGATGGTCTCATTAACGCATCATTATTAATTTTGTTTTATGAGTTTGAATACAAAAATTAATAGAGGCAACTTGAAAAGTAAGGTAAAAAAGATAAATTTTTATTGATTTTTTTAGTGTGCATGTAATGCCAAATAGGACTATCTTTTTGGGATGGAGGGAGTATTATTATTACTTCAGAGATAATACTTGAAAGAGTATTTGTTTTTTCTTTTTCATTGACTCATGCATATTTTGATCCCCACCATCCATGAAGATGTGATCCATGCTTTATCAGCAGTACCATCTATGCTTGATTTTGTTTTAGTAGTGACTTTCGGTATTGCCATCTGCAGGATGAAAGATCAGCATTGTGCTTTTTGCTTCACTGTCAAAAGTTTATTGAATTTGTTCGGGTATATTTCCATGCCTCTTTAGCTTGTTTCTAAATTGTTGTTTCTTTTGGTGGAGAAATCTTCAGTCTTTCGATGGAATGATGGTTATAACTGCAATGCATGTTCTTTTGCTAAGTGTTTGGTATTCCATGTGAATTTGGTCTTCCTGCATTAAGTTATATAATTTATGCAGGATAGCTTTTATCATTTTTAATTTTCTTCTGTTCATTTATGATGTCATAACGTGTCTTTACTGTATGACATGATTGCTTTTTTGCAATTATGTGGCTGACTATTTTCTCATCTCTGGCAAGCCACTGGCTGTCTGTCACAAATGGTTGCGTTTTGCCTACTTGAGTTATTTTTTTTCCATTGTTATTCATGTTGCAACTTGATGTAATTTGTTTAGGTTGGAGCACTAGAGGACGCTGTGAAATATGGAAGGAGTGAATTGGTAAAGTTCTTTGAGTTGCCTGGGTTTGATGATCTGGTTCAGGTACTGAACTTGCCTTTGCCAAATAAGACAGCATTTCTTTTTGATGTCCAAGTATTCTGATCTTTTTGGTGCCAAATAAGACAGCAATATTAATTTGTATTTTCTAAATGTGAAATGATATTGTAGTTAAGATGTTCGGATTCAAATTGATGACAGGGACATGGCGTTCCTCGCCTCGATTTAGGATTCCTTGAAGTTGTACCAAATACATGAATGTCATTGCTTCAACCATTTTAGACAGAAAATTATGCCTCCTACACATGGACATAAAAAAGGGCCTTTTCGTTGTTTCTAGAAAATGGCTACTACCAAAATCTTGGTTATTTTCTCTACTTAATTATGTTGATCACTGGTTCGTTTCAGTCATAATTAGATCTGCAAAAGGACATGCTGCTTGTTGAATGTTCAACAGACCATTGAGTAGTTTGAAGAGAAATGAACTCATTCATCCTTCATTTTCAAGTGTTAAATATAACTGACCAGGCTTTTACCAGTTGGAGCTATTATTGAGGATTCTGATGCATGTGTTACTGCGAGTGTTCTTCCTATAACAATTTGGTTGGTTGAATTGAATTACTCAAGTTTTTCTATATATAGGACTCTGTTGCTTTGCTGGCATATGAACAACCTCAGGAGTCTGCAGTTGGTTATCTTCTTGAAGACTCGAGGCGGGAGATTGTGGCTGATGCTGTAAATGCCGTGATCTTATCTACAAATCCCAATCTAAAGGATTTGCGAAGCTACTTACACTCGTATCTTGAGAGACTACTAAGGCAGCTCACTGTTTGTTGTTTGGAGAGAAGGTCCTTGAATGGGGATCAGGGTGAAGCTTTGAATTTGCATAGAGTTCTTAATAGCTGCAAAAAGGCCAAGTGTTAGCAATCATGGTCTAGCCTAGCTGCACCTTCCTGTTGCCATATTTCACTGTCCATATGTCCAGTTCACTTTTCTTGAACTGCAGTTCAAGCATCGGATGGGGAAACTGTTTGGCGTGGATCCTTCATGATGGCAGGAAAAGTGAAAGGTTGTAACTATTCGAATTTAATTATTAAGCTAGGGTTCAGTCGAAATGAATTTCATAAATTTTATGAAATTCATTTATATATCTAAAGTTTAAAATTCAATTATATATCTTAAGTAATTGTGTTTGGTTTAAATCAATTTAAAAAGTTTTAATACTAAAGTCAGTCATGAAAATTCATTTATAAATGAATTTTCATTTCCTAAAAAAGAAAAAAATCCAAAGTTGATTTCTAGTGTTTCGTGTACATACTTGTCTCGGAGGAAGATGCATTGCAAAGGTTCCTTTCATTTGCCAAGCTCCACTTGAATGTGAAATGAAGTGCATTGTTTTTATCGTGCATGTTTAGTGTTTGATGATTTTCCGACTTTCATATGAAATTTAGAAACGCAGGTATTGTTATTCTAATCTTACAAGCATCTTATAATAAACAATATTATTAATGTTAAGATGAATGGTTCTTCATATATTGAAAATATAATTTACACCCTATATATATACATATATATACCCAATGAATCTATGAAATAGGAAATTAATATAAACCTAATAAAATTGTATTTAGTAAGGAAATAACCAAACTTCATAATATACAATTTGGAGTATAGATGTTTATCATGCTTGTTATAAATGAGCCCTATTGAAATGATGTTTTTTTGAATTTTTTTTCAAATGAAGTGAATCAATCTTAATATGTTTAGTTTATTTATGATACATATGATTAGAGCTAATATGTAATATGTAGGGTTGTCTAACTATCACACTATAATCATACATGCAATTAAATCTTTTGATAAATCTTTTTTAATAATTGAAGCATCTGTATTACTTCACATATTGTTTGTGATATAACATGATACTTTGATTCAACACTTAAAAAATTATATTTTGCTTCTTTCTTTTTTCATGATACTAAATTTCCTCTAATAAAAAATTCAGTATCCATTAGTATATCTTTTATCTATCTTAAATCCTACTCAATTTGCATTTGAGAAACATTTAACAATCAAATGACTATTACTTTTATATAAGAGATCAAGTCCTTAAACACCTTTGAAATAATGTAGAATTTGTTATAAAACTTCCTAATAAGAAATTGTGGGAGAAGTCATGAAATACTCTCAGAATAGTCAAATAAATCAATTTTTTTTGCTAATGCAATATGTTTCTTTAGATCTTTAAATGGTTCATTATCTCTTTTTATAAGTTGAACTTTTAAAATTATTGGAGAACTACAAGGTTTAACAATAAGCTTGTTAATCTCTACTAATAAGTATGCTTTTTTTATTATGAGAAACTTTAATTCCTAAGAAATATTTTAACAAACCCAAATCTTTCATCTGAAATTGATTCTAAAGAAATGTTTTCAACCACTCTTTTGAAGATTTATAAAAGATGGAATGACCATATTTATTTTGGCTCATCCAAAACTATTAAAGTATCACACCCTATTTTTATCAGTATGACATGCTCCCATAATTTGTTTATTGAACCTTGACTATTATTATTAGAATCTAGTACATGTTTTATAAGAGAGAATTTGTAAAATTAAAATTTTATAACAAAATCAATTAAGTGTTAAATCAAAAATTCAAAAAATTGATAATGATAAGTAAATAAAATTTTCATATCATAAAACTTTATAAAACTAATGTAACATGAAATTTGATAAGTAAAAAAAACCTGCAATGTATATTGTTTATGAATAGGAATATTTTAAACATGAAAAGTTAAATGCTAGATCATTAAACTAATTGAAACCTACAAACATTAAGAATATAAATATAGAGTATTAGCCAAAAAAATTATATGCTAATTCATTTGATTCATTAGAAATAAAAATTTCATAAAAAGACTTGAGCTAAAAAATATGTGATAAAAATCATAAATCAAACCACTACTCAAGTTCATAGTTATAATTATGACTAATATATATATATACATCCAAATAGTTTAAAAATATAAAAAATACATCATATAGCTACCTAAGATGCTAGTAGCTTAATTTGACAATGTAATAGTTAAGAACGACTTATTAGCTATCATCTCCTAATATACTTTAATCATAAAGACTAATGCCAAGTATAAATTCAATGGTACATGATAAGAGTTAAAAATATAATACAAAGTCAAATGCAAAATATGAAACAATTACATTAACAAGTTTTCTTAAAAAACATATACAACAATATATAATAAGAACAATTTGATCAAACTATATCTTGTAAATATCAAAACATTTTCCTTTAAAACCATTAATTGATTTCCATTTAATAATATAAAGTCCATTTAAAATCTCAATCATTTGTCTTAAATTATGAGTTTCCAACACTCATTGTAATTTATCATTTTGAGGAGATTCCAATGGTGATCTCAAAAATTATTTTCTTAGTGTGCACACCTCTCGCTAGAAAGAGATTCATCACATTTGAATGAAACTATTACATCTATATTTAAAATCAAATAGATTCTTTAAAAATAACATTTATGAAATTTAATCAAATCTTACTTTAAATGTATTTACAAAGGTAGTAAATATAAAACAAGAAATCATAACTCAAACAATAACAATATAAAATCCAAGTAATCATACTTAACTTAAAACCAACAATATTAAATCGAGTAGTATAGGGAAACTCATTTCATTTAATCAAATATGAAAAACATATAACATTAAATCACCTCAAATCATAATAATTATAATACTAAAGAATTAAAACCATTTATAATAATTTAAATATAATAATACTTATTATGTACAAACATTCTCTTACGAATTTTTCTTTTAGATCCTTTTTCTTAGTTAATGTTTTCATGATGTCAAATGCTAAAAATATTAAAACCACATACATTTCTTATCTTAATGTTTACTTATTATTCTAAATTCCTAAATATTAATTCTATAATATTTATCAAAAATTCGGTGAGTCTCTTTTGTATTTTAGATAGTTTAAAAATTTTCTTTGTATAAATTCATCTGTTAAATATTCAAAATAATTATAATACTCATAATCCTTTTTAATCACATCTCTACCTCTAATTCTATAATGTTTCATAAAAATCTCAACATAACTCATCAATCTAATAAAGCTAATAAAATGACCGAATCCTCTTTTACAATATTCTTGTATCATAATTATAAAAACATAATTAATATTTATTTTAAATATTGCTATCTTATCATGAAGAACTTAACATTTAGGAATTCCTTCAGTTATTTACCAAACTCTTAATCCATTGAACTTAAAATTTAAGCTTAATACTCACTTTTAAATAGGTATAAAATTTAGTTGCTTCCAAAAAGTTCTCTTCTTACTCCTATAATAAGTGATTTATGTTAATAATGCAAATTAAACTTTATGATTTAAATATTAATTATTTGATAACCAATCAAAATTGGAAATTAAAAATTGGTAACTTCATTCATATCCTAACTTAACCACAAATGGATTTAACATCCACCAGCTCTATGATTTCCTTTATTATACCTTGATAGTTTGATTTCCTTTATGATTTCCTTTAATTCATGAAAACTGAAAATTGCCCTTACTTCTCATATTCTTGAAATTGATTGGCTACTAATATCATATAAACCATATGAATTATGAGAAGTAACTCAAAGTTTCTAGCAACTTAATAATTAGTAACAAGGAGTTTAAAAAACAAAGCATATATATTCATATACTTTATAGTCCATGCATAAAATAACATATCACATATTAGGTTCATGAAGAACTATTCTCATACTACATATTATCATATATACATACTCTTATAGTATGCAATGTTTCAATTTCATCATACAAACATGGGAAATTTCACAGAAACATAATCTACATCAATCAAAAACAAATAGGTTTCTAAGCTTACATATGATATCATTTGGTTTACATTACTATCCAAAAATGAATATATAATAACAATTGCCATTCATAATAATCTACTAGAGTATAATAAAATGAAGTTTCCTAAGCTCACCTTTGATATCAACCTCCTAAGCTATTCCGCTTACTCGAACCTATGATCATTAGTTGATAAATGCTAAGTTAAAACTCAATGGTGCTTGAAATATAATATTATAAAATTAAGCATACAACTTCATACAATAAGAAATCTTAAATGTTTATTTAACCATTATTTCATAAATCTATAGCGTTAGTAATTCATTTTTGTATGTACATATATACATTCCAATATTTTCTTCCATAATAACTTCTTTTTCCATAGTCCATAAACAAAATATCACATTCATAAAAGTTATTATGTCGTGTATATTTCATGAATGTGGTAGACATGAGATGTCATCATGTGCTTCTCCATCTTTGCATACTCCCATCATCATGTAAATCAATTATGTCATCCATATTATCATAGTCCCATCTCACTGAGGAGGGAAATAACTCAACTAATCTCATGGCTAAATATACATAATATTATGCATAATTAAGTAGGGAAAAAAAATCAACTTTCTAATTATAAGGGCTAATAATCAACTTTCTAATGATAAGGGCTAATAATCAACTTTCCAATGATAAGAGCCAATATTCAACCAAACCTCATAAATTTCATCATCCATAATCCATAATTGCCCTCAAATCTCTTCTTGAAATGCATTTGAATGCATGAACAACTTAAAATATTAGTATGATGAATGATTGTAATTCTAATATATCTTATCTTAACATTGATAATTTAATACATCTTCATAAGTGAGTTTCCATTGACTTGGGTTTACCTTCATTGTCATGGCTTATGAAAAATAAGAAACTTATAAGCATAAACTTGGGTAGATGTAATGTTTTAGCTCTCTAAAGATATGGAAGTTATAGCCCTGTTGACCTTGAATTTTCACCCACATGCATTGTATATTTAAATTTTCATTGATTTGACTTAGTATTGATCTCCATTATTGAATTTGAGTTACACACATAGGTTTTGCCCCTCTCTGTTGCTTAAGTGAGGTATACCCCATGTTATTCCCACCTTTTAGAACATGAAATTTCATCTTAGCATGAGGCACATATCCCAATGCATGCATAATGATGGGTGCACATCACATGTTCCTTTGATGTTTGATGCATGTTATTTGACATGTGATGCACTTTATGTCTAGGAAGCTAAAATCCCATATTATTTTCTTATTTTTGGCTCTCCTACCCTTTCTTCTATAAATACCCTTAGAGTGTCTAATGAAAAAAGATATGAATTTATTAAAAATAGGCAAAACCCTCTTAAAATCTCTCCCCAATCAAATTAATCACATAATTAATAGCTTAATTAGGTGATTAGAGACTACTTAACTTCATTAAATCCCTTTGCTATTGTTTGGAATCAATATTAAGAGCTCATTAAAATTGGTGAATGATTGGAAGGTTTTTTTCTCTTCCCTTTTGATACAATCATGATCAAGTAAATTGTCACATCCTGAACTGTATGATTCACTGTGCATTCATAATTGACAATATATCATGTTTAGATATGTTATTAATGTGGAAATGATATGAAATTATGATTATGTTGATAGATATATGATAAGAATTGAGTTTAAAGCTCAAAAGAGCAAAGTGGAAATTTTGTCAAAACCATTGAAACAGACGGATAATCGGCACTAAAATGATGATTTTAGGCTATCCACATTGAATTTGATAAAATGGATTTAACCATAGTGCTTGTGTTAACTTAAATTAGATATATGCAAATTTTGAAAATTTTGAATAAAAATTTATTTATGATGTCATAATTGAAATTGATGATGTAAGCGATTGAAATAATGCAATTTTATGGAATTAGGGAATGGAAAACTTAGTTTTGAAATTAAATTGGTGAATTATATAATTAAAATAGATATTAGAAATTAAAAAT
>CANYBF012856895.1:0-22397 GCA_948192965.1 Dalechampia spathulata | reverse complement strand
TACCCCCAAGCCTCCTACCCCTCTACCAAGCATCAATACACCATAAAAACCATACCTTCATACATATAAACATACATTTAACACCATACACATAGACACGTATAAAAACACATATACATACATATATACGTATATATATACGTACATGGACACCTATACATACATGTATACACACATACATCCATGTAAACATATATTTATACACGTATACGTACATGTAGGCATACAAACTCCTAGGGTCCTAGACGCGGGCGTAACAAGAAGAACAATGATTATAAAAAAAAGAAGAAAAAATAAGACATAAAAAAGAGGAAAAAAGAAGAAAAATGAATGTCGAATAACAAGAAAAAATATAAAAGAGAAGAAGAAAATGAAGAGAAGCATAAATTTAGAAATTAATTTTTTTAATTTAATTTTTAAAAAATATTTTAAAGAATTCAAAATTTGAAGGTAAAAATATATTTATAATTATTAAAATATTTTTAAAAAATTAAATCATTTTTATAATAAAATTTTATATGATACTTCTTAAAATTCACATTTGACTAATTCTTCATTTATGAATCATGATGTACAATAAACGTTAATTACTTACATACCACTTTTCAATACAAGGAAAACTTTTCCTTAATTTCAAAATGCCATTATATTTTTTATTTAAAAATTTTATTGTGAATTTTTTTATTTTCAAAAGACTTTTTATTAGTATTTTTCATTTCTTAGCTTATAATTTTTAATATATATATATATATATTTATTTATTTATAAAAATGTGTTTGAAGATTAAAAATAATTAAAATATAAAAATACATTATTTTAAATTAATGTTAAAAATTTTATAATTTATAATTTTGATTTTGAATACTTAAAATATATGTTTTGAATATTTAATATATACTTAAATAATATTTTTTTAATATATTATACATATATGATACTTTTTTAATGATCTTCAAAAAAGCTGAATTTTTGAAAATATCTTTTTAATTTTCTTATTTTTGAAAAAAATAATATTTCATATTTTTATAATTTTTCAGAATTTTTGTTAAAAGCCCTACCAATAATGCAATGTAAAGTTGGGAGCCCAATTCAAGAATTCAAAGTAATGGGTCTTGACCCATTTAGCTATTATTATCTCTATATTGATTTCTTCAAGAAGGAAAACCGGCATTTTCATAAATCCCATGAAGCAAAACGTTTTTTTAAAAACAAATATTAAAAAATATAAATTAGATGATTACAAATTATATCATAGATTTTTAAAATCTCATTAAAAGATATATTGAAAAAAGTATATATTAATAAAAAAGCTGAGACTTTTCTTTATTTTAATAAAACATTTACTATTTTTAAAATAAAAATATTGAAAATCTTAGAATTCATAGGATTAAATAAATTTTTTCATAAAAATTTATTAAAATATATATTATAAAAATAATTTATATATTTACTTAAAGAATTTTTTTACTCCTAAATTTTATAAATTATTACTAATTATTAGATAATTATTTTCATTATCATTAACTATCTTTTTTTTATGTTTCAAAATTTTTTATTTTAATACTTCATTTACATCATTATTTTAATAATAATTTAATTTTTTTCATTTTTATTATTCAATAAACTAATCCATATTTTTGAATTAAAATATTAATTATAATAATTATATATAATTATTATCATTCTTCTTTCTGACCATATCCATATCCGTATCTGTTGATTTTAATTTCAAATTTATATTTTATTTTTTAATTCAGTTTCTCACATACTTCATTAAAGAATGTTAACTATTTTAGAATATATTATTTTTTAAATACTCATGTATATTTTATTTTTATTTTTAAAATATTTAACTATTTATGCACTACTTCATTTTTTACTTTTATTTATTTATTTTATACTTAATATTCTAGAAAAATTATGTAATAAAAAAAGAAGCTTCAATGGATATTTTATAGCTCTTTAATAAAATAATTATAATTTTTTACTAAATTAATTGAATGCTTAATTTTTTTTTTCAACAAATTATAAATTTTGTTATTTCTTTTAAATAGGAAACCTTTTTAATCTTTTAATAATATTAAATAAACTATCTTGTTAAACTAGTCGGATATTTAATATTTTTATTCAAACATAATGTATGTTTTAATTTTAATTTTGTATATTTGATATTTAATAATCTTGAATAAATTATTTGTAATCCTTTGTGAAATTAGTTATTGTTCGTAATAGTTTTATATTACGAGTGTGCCAGAGAATTTAAATATTTTCAAACTGTGTGCGCCTTCTGATTTCTTGATCAAAGTAATTATGGATCTTCAATTTGCTTGTAATAGAGAATTAAGCTCAGGAAAATAATGCTAAATAAGAACGAAATATAAAATATAATGGATAATTAAATTAAAGGGAAGGCTATTTAACAATAAAGAGAAATAAACAACGGCTTAAACAAAATAAAACTAGAAGAAAAGTTGATTCATAGTGATTTTTGATGATTGATTGTTTGTCCATGGTAATTGCCTCGCACATAACCGTCGTTTCAAATATTGATAACTGTCACGTACCCATTTCCTGCAGTTTCTCCATGAGTAATACAATAACTGCTTTATCACGCTCTTTTAGGAAATTAAGCCCATTAAATTAATTAATGGCTTAATTTACTAAATATCTTTTAATTAATAAAAATATTAAATAAATTAATATAAAATTAATTTATTTAACTTTAAATTAATTAAAACTAGCCTATTAAATTAATAAATGGCTCAACTATTAAATATCTTTTAATTAACAAAAATATTAAATAAATTAATATAAAATTAATTTATTTAATTATTTAAACTAATTAAAATCAATTTAATTAGGGTAGAAACAGTTATATATTTAATATTTTTTAGTTGAACATACTATAAGTTTTAATTTTTAATTTATATATTCTTTATTTGAATAACTTAGACGTTTTACTTTTTATTTTTCATATTTAATATTTTAATTTAAAGTACTTGTATGTTTTAATTTTTATATTTGATATTTTAGGAAAATTTATGATGCAAAAAAAGATTTATTAGAAAATTATTCTTAACCCTTTCATATACCTAATGTTTTCTATTTTTTATATTTATTACTTTAAATAAATTTCTGATGAATAAAATAGTTTTTTAGTAAATAAACATTCTTGAATTATTCAATTATATCATATTTCTTTGTAGAAATAAATATTATAGATAGTTTTGTAGGATAAATCTTACAAATAAGAAATACAATTATTTAAAAAATTAAAATAAAGTATTATTTATTATTATTAAAAATGAACAAATGACATGAAATAAAGATATATCAAGGATAAATGTATTTTGCATGTATTATAATAATAATAATAATAATAATAATAATAATAATAACAATTATTATTATTATTATTATTAAATAGGTGACATGGATTAGAGAAATATATAGAATATGTGTAATTTACTTAAATATTATCATTATTATTAAATAATATTTAAAATTATCATTATAATGATACAAATTATAAAAGCTGAGAATATAGAAATAAGATTTTAAATAAGAATATATTATATTATTATTATGAGAAAATAAATATATTTAATATTACAATAATGATAAATAATAATCTCATTGAGAAAGAAAATTTCATGAGAAATTGAATAAAAATTAAAGAAATATGAGATAATGAGAATTATAGCAGAAAAACAAGTAAAGATGAAAAAAAAAGTAAAAAAGATACTTTTAGTTAAATTAAGATAAAATTAAAACAAAAATCTTTGAAACATCAAATTTTAAAATACAAAATGAAAAATTAGGTATATGTGTGAATATTCCAATGGAAAATGAAATGAAATTCATAATGAAAAATTAGGTATATGTGTGAATATCCCAATGGAAAGTGAAGTGAAATTCATAGAACTTCTATACCAATAAAATAATTGTACATTTAACTAGAGTAATTTTGGTTCCATCTCGATCAATAAATTTAGTTTGATATTAAAGCCGATTATCCATTATTTGCATGAAACTCATAGTCTCAAAAAATTTGTTAACAAAATTGCCCCTTATCCCAATAACAGGAGATTGTGGAGCAGAGACAATTTGAATATTATGGAGATTTTGGTCTTCTTCAAACTATCCTTCTAATTCAATAATGGAAACTCTTACCCTTATTGTAGGCGATACATTTGACTCATGAGAGGTGATAATATCTCTTTCAATAAAATTTTTTGTTTTTAGCAACATGGTTCTAAGTATGTCCTATCAAGTGTATTAAAATTATTTCTCATGTAAAAGGAACTTTCAACCTTTTATTAATTGGTTGTTGAGCATGCTAGAAATTATGGTATCCCAATTGTAAGGAATTGAATGCAATTCTGACTTTTGAAAAATAAACGACTATACGAGTAACAAAAGGATTGTAAAAGTACTATAGATTCTTAATTTCACCTACTATCAAATCTGCTAGACTTGGAATTTAAAATGAAATTGAGAAAATCAAATTACTTGAACTTTCGGTAAATAAATACAATACCAATTGAAATGAACTGTCAGAAGATAATTCTAATGTCAAATGAAAATAAAATCAATAGAGAGTTTGATAAAACTAAATGAAGAAAAATGATAAATTAAAAAGAAAGTAAACGTAGAATTTGATTGAAGCTTTCTTGGTTTGAGATTGAATTTTTACTGGCAAATTGATTGTTGATTGATTGGTTGGTTGTCTTATTCCCCTTCACAGTAGTTTGCCTCCTTTATTTATAGTTGTTGCCAACAAACTTCATTATCATGTAGCTAATTTTCAAGAATCTACCACCCCGACTAACTTCATGATTAGCTTCCAATACATACTTGACACACATGTTCTTTACTTGTCACGTATATTCTTACTCCCATCAAGTGATAGTTAAACTTAAATGGCACCATCCGTTATTGATTTTAGCTTTATGTCCATTATTATTTTCAATCAATAGTATAATCTTATACTTCTGAAATAAAGTTAAACTACTAACAATCACACCAAAATAATTATTTTAGACTACATTATTTAAAATTGGTTTGTAATAAAAATGGTTTGAATAAATTTTTTTTAACATGCATGAAAAATGCTATATCGTGACCCCTCTATGCCATCTTTACAGACTCAATCTCTAGTAGAAATATTTTATATTTATTTTTCATCTTTTTAAACCGAGTGATAAATATATCAGTTGTCTCCCCATTTCATTGAGATACTCATAATAGCTTAGCAATACAAATATCTGGCTGAACTTTAAAAAATTACGTATGAAACTATCTCTCCATCTCTTGCCAAATATAAATGGAATTCCTTAGCAAAATGGAGTACAATGAAAAGCAGTTCCTATTAAAGAGTTTGTAAACAATCAAAGCTTAAAATAAGAAGAATTATTGTAATTAGCCAATTCCCTGCATTGGATAGTGAAATACGAAATATGCTTTAGTATTAATTTACCATTGTCTCTTAAAAAATAAAAAAAAATTTTACACCTGAAAACCCCTTGGGTAGGGATTTTCCTTATCAATGACATTAGGATATGGTTTATAGAATTCCAGATGGACAACTTGATAAAGGCCAAGTCTGTATAACTTATGTACCGCCTTTCTCATAGCATCTAGATTCATTGGTGGTTGATAAGGTGACATCCTTAACAGAGTTACTCTTGCTAGCATTAGAATTATCACTCCTCCTAAATATACTCCATTTGCACTCTCATCCATGTTATAATTATTAGGCTGAGTGTTGTGAGTAATGGTGGTAGAAAACTATGAAGGAATAATAGACCTACCAATTTGACGACCATTGTTATATGAACTTCTTTAGATACTAGCATCATCTCTTACATGTGGCAATTGGTATCTTTCCTCCATTTGTATACTTGGTTGTTGGAAATTAGCGGCCTCTAATGAACTTACCAATTACTACCTCCTAAGTATTTCTTCTATTAGTTTCGATGTTTTAGATATGACTTCCACCTGTTTAGAAGTCTTCTCAACTATATTATCAAGGTTAAGAGCTCTTTTCCTGTCTAGCCCCTTAACCTCTTTTCCTTTTAGCTTCTAAGTTGATTGAATCACATTATCTTTCAACTCTAATAATGTCAGTCGACTACAAACATCAGTAAACTGATCTTGAAGCCAACTATCTATTATTTACATGAAACTCATAATTTTAGAAAATTTATCAACATCATTGCCTCCTGTCCCAACAACAAAAGATTGTGGAGCAGAGGCAACTTGAATATTATGAAGATTCTAGTCTCCTTCAAACTATCATTCTAATTCAATAACGGAAACTCCTCCCCTTATAGTTATAGGTGGCGTATCCAACTCTTAAAAGGTGGTAATGTGTCTTTCAATAAAACTTCTTATTTTTAGCACATGGTTCCAAGCATGTCCCACTAAGCATGCCAAAATTGTTTTCCATGTAAAAGAAAATTTTAGCCTTTTACTAATTGATTGTTGAGCATGCCAAGAATTATGGTATTCCAACCATAAGTAATTGAATATGCTTCTGACTTCTGAAAAATGAATGATTATGCAAGTAACAAAAGGACTATAAAAGTACTTTAGATTCCTAATTTCACCCACTAATGGATCTGCTAGACTTGGAATTTAAAATGAAATTAAGAAAATCAAATTGCTTGAACTATTGGTAAATAAATACAATATCGATTGAAATGAACTATCTAAAGACAATTCTAATGTCAAATGAAAATAAAATAAACAGAGAGTTTGATAAAACTAAATGAAGAATAATGATAAATTAAAAGGAATGTAAATGTAGAATTTGATTAAAGCTTTCTTGATTTAAAATTGAATTTTTGCTAGCAAATTGATTATCGATTGATTGATTGGTTGTCTTATTCCCCTTCACAATAGTCCGCCTTCTCTATTTATAATTGTTACTAATAGACTTGATTAACATATAGCTAATTTTCAAGAATCTGTTACCCCCATTAACTTCATATTTGGCTTCCAATAGAAACTTGACAAACACGTTTCTTACTTGTTACACATATGCTCACTCCCATCAAGTGACACTTAAACTTAAGTGGCACCATCCATCCTTGATTTTAGTTTTATGTCCATTATTAATTTCAATTGGTAGCATAATCTTATACTTCTAAAATAAAATTAAACTACTAATAATCATACCAAAATAATTATTTTAGACCAAATTATTTAAAATTGATCCATAATAAAAATGGCGTGAACAAAATTTTTTTAACATGCATGACAAATACTATATGAAATTGTCAAAGACAATCAAAAATATATATAATACATCTATATTAATATAAAAATATTTTAACTATATTATGTTTACAGTTTTTATGTGTTTATAAATAATTATATCATCTTCTTCTAAATCACATTATTGGTAGTTGACAATTATAAATTATAAGTTATAATTTTTTTTATATAAATATGGGTAATTATAATTCAAATAACTGTTGAGATAATTTCTTTCTTTTTTTCATCTAAAGAGAAAAAGAAAAATATGTGGTTAGGGCATACCCAATTGATAGAGGTAGGACTTGACAAGAGGTTGATGATATTTGTTATAGGGTTGCCTTAATATCGTAAGGGTACGTTGTCCTACCATTAATGCAATGTTGCCCACTCATTTCTTGAAAATGAAAAACAACCAAACTTCAAAAAAGAGAAAAAGGGTTATGGTAAGACAAGAAAACACATAAATTTAAATCCATAAAACAACAAATGGGTCCATATCATGGTCCTATAATATTAATATATATATATATATATATATATATATAATATTATGATATTTAATTTTAAATATTTAATATTTTATTAATTTAACATATTGTTTGAATTGAAAAAATCTAAATTTTATATAATTTACAAATTACATGAAATTTAAATCTATAATTTTTAAAATCAATGAAATTTTAAATTTTTTTATTTAATTAAAAATATAAAATCTATAAATTTTAGTGATATTTTTATAGTTCATGAATAAAAAAATATAGGAATTTAGAAAATTTACCTCTTAGATTGAAATTAGAATGTCATAAAAATAAGAGAATTTTAACATTTCATGCATTGTTTAAGTTTTTAACGACTCAATGATGAAATTTTATAAATTTATAGATTATTTAAATTCCATCATTTAAATTTTATCAAATCAAACGAACTCTAAAAAAACTTTTAATTTTATTATTTTAATTTTTTTTATCATTTAATAATTTGAGTTGATTACGAAAGATTTATATGAATGATAGATTTTCTCGAAACATGTTATTATATTTATAAGGCACTTTGAATATACAAAAGTGTTAAAATATTGATGAAAGAAATATTATTCTATTTTTAAAATTTAAAATAATTAATTTTAATAATCATCATTCTTACAAAACTGATACAGTAAAAATTCAAGATTAAAATCATACATTGAATAAATAAAAAAATCATTTACAATTATCGATTAATTTTGGATCAAATTTTTATTTTTTTTGGTGACTTATCATTTGGGTTTTAATCAACAAATTCAATAATATGGATATAATCAAAATCAAATAAAATCTAACAGATGGAAGACAAAAGAACAAAAAAGAGAAGTTGGGATAGAGTTTCCAGAAATCGTGGAACAGTAACATTTACGAAAAGAGAAGGGAAAACTTTGATCCGACAAAGTAAAAGTTTCAATCAACATTGTCGTTGAAAAGAATGGTCGGATTGGATTATTGACAGTTTTCAACGTTACATAGAATAATATTATCCAAATGTTTTTCCTCCCTCTTTCCCCACTTCATTTCCTGCACAACATTATACGCAACATCCTCCGTCGTTTTCATCTTATATATATATATATATATATATTGAAAAATATTAAACGTAGAAATAGTGATTGATTTTTTTCAAAAATTATAACAGTAATGAATTTCTTATAATATTTATGAAAATATAAATTTTTTTAAAATTTAAACACCAAAAACATCAATGATATATTTTTAAAATAAATACTATTTGCTTTAATTTTTTTCTTGTACATAGATGGTTTATTTTGAAGGTTTTTTTAATATTTTGTATGCTTTATTTTTTAATAATGATAATCAAAGATTGTTATATGATTATTGATTATAGTAATTGATAGATTCAATGATAGTTGATATGATAACTGATAATAATAATCATAATAAACAAAATAATATGAAATTATGATAGCTTGAATTTTTTAATTATATAAAATATAATATTGGAATAATGAAAATAATTTTAACTAAATATAATGTCATTTTAAAATTTTTTTAAAATTAATTAAATCTTAAAATATCTTTCTCAATTGAGATATAATTAATTATTTTTATAATAAATATGTTCATGAGGTATGGTTCATCAAGATATAAATAAGTAATCATATTATAAGCCATATAAATTAATAGATTGAAATGAATATAATATAAATTTTTTAATTGAAAATTGATTAATATGTTATAATATGAAAAATATTATTAAAAAATATGAATATAAAATATTCTTAAATTTTAAAAGAAATTTTTTACTTTCATATTTAATATGATTTTCATATTAATAATTTGACCATAAAAATAATATGCCTTATCATGGAAAATCAATTTATCTTATATTATGGGTGATTTAGTTGTTATGTATAAAATAAAATAAATTATAATTCAATTAATTGTATTATAACACATTTATTTTTATTAATTTAATTAATGTAAATTATTATTATCATAATTTACATATTTAGCATATTGATGTTCATATATTTAATTAAATTATGTATTATATAATTGTAAAGTCACGCAGAAAATTTCTATTCTTACAGAAATATGGGCAGGCACGTGGGCACAAGCAGAGTGATCACGTGTAGCTGTAGTTGGTGGGGGCATATCCAATCCAACGGCCATTAACCAGTACAGTCTATCAAACGAAAAACAACCGTAAGATTAGCTCAAGGGACCCATTTGTTATACGTGGAATTTCATCTTATATTTAAAGCGACAGGGCTTATAATCTGACGGCTAATTCTGTAGAAAATAATACACGTGTGAGAATCCTATTGGGGTCAAATGGACCTATCAAAGGATTATGATTTTGCTCAAGAGAGTGGGACCCGCAATTTTAGCTGCATTGCTTAGGTGGTCGAAAAAGAAAGGCCGCCCATTTCCTTGGTGATATATTAAAGTCAAAGTACTGACTATTAAATTCGACCTTTTTGAGGGTCCATTATATTATTAATAATAATAATATATAGTTTTATAATTTTTAATTCAGAATATCAATAGTTTCCCCAACTCATCATGCTTTAAGATAAACATGAACCAATAAAATAATTAATTAACTTATATACATCATATATAATATAGAAATAAATAAATATTGTAAAATAATAAAAAAAAAGAATTCATCAAGATAGAAATAACGTTCATGACATTAAAAATCTTCTAATTAACTACGATTTTTAATTACCATCTAATAAAAAATAACAATCCATCCAAAATAGTCTTCACATCCAATTACGATAGGGAAGGATAGAATTCAATTATATATATTTCTTATCCCTTTCATAAAGATATTTTATCATTATTATTTAGATAATTTATTTATTTTATTCATTATTAACTTAAATATCGAAATTATTCCAATGCACTATCATCCAATCTTTATTTTATTTTATTCATTATTAACTTAAAAAAGAATGCTAGTAAGCATTATGAGTAAGGTTGAGTAAAAATATCTAAAAATTGAAAAAATTGATGATATTCTGGATTTGATTTTTCAATTTTTTTATTTTGATTCTATTGTAATTTTTAAATTTTTTGATATTCAGCTTTTGATTTAGTTCAAAATTTTGAATTGTAAAATGACATATAACATAATTTTATAACAATTATACATTTTATTGATTCAATTTTTAGTTTATTTAATTTAATTTTTTTATTTTTAATTTATTCAATTTAGTTCGATTATTACATATTTGATTTTCAATTTATTTAGTTTGATTTATTTGATTTTTGATTAATTTTAATTCGATTCTATTTTTGATTTATTTAGTTGAATTCAAATTTTTCATAAAACCAAACCAAATAAATGAATACTTTTATCCTATGAAAACAATATTACTATCTAAAATTATTTCAATTAATTTTAATTTTCATCCATAACATAACATAAATTTATAGACTCAAATTTGATTTTTCAGTAATATAAATATGAATAGGAAAATTGAAATCCATTATATAATGTCTCCATTTACATGACAAGATTCTTGCCCTTTATTGATTGACATTAATAGAAGAACTGTGGGAAGCTTGATATGGCAAAATCATTTCAATCTACTAAACAAAACAAATTACATGGAATCATATATCATTCTATAAATGCATAAGAATTTTTTTAAAAATACAAAATAATTAAATATATAATATAATGTAATACAACGCATTTTTTATTACATTTCATTGCATTGTATTATTTGATAAATAATATAATATGTTATATTTATCAATATAATAGATAAACTTGAATACATATTATATGATTTAAATGTGATGTAATAAAAAAATATATTATATTTTAAATATATTTATTAATTCATTATATAATGTATTAATGATTACCTAGGTATTTATCATTATATTAATATTATATAACCAAAAAAAATAATTAAATATGTAATATATTATATTATATTATATAGTTAAATACGTTAAAAAACGATGTATAAAAATTTAATATAAATTCATAAAAACTTTGGATGATTCTTATATCATCAATGTTTGAATCCTCTTAATTTTATGATTGCTGGCAATTTCAATTTAGATTATAAACAATTCGATGTTTTTTAAAAAAATTCATATGTAAAAAAATTATCAATAAATTTTATGAATAAATCTAAATATTCTTTTTAATCAAATAAAAGCTCTTATTTTCATTAGGTATTTACGATCCTTTAAAGATTTTGATCTATAATGTCTTTATATAAGTTGAAGTTGTTTGCATTATCAATTCATTTCATTTATTTATTAATAACTTATTAACTTAAACATTAAAATTATTGTTATATATCTCATCGAAAATAATAATTTTCATTATAAAAATCTTTGACGATTTTATTATATCTTAATCATGAAATTATATTTATTTTATATATAATCATGATTTTCGTAAGTTGGAATAATTTATTTACTAATAATATCTATCAAATATTAAAAATATTAATTATCTTTACACATATATGTATGTGTGTATATATATGTATGTATACAGAACATCAGTCCAATAATTTGGGTGATAGTATTTTGTAGAATTCCAAACATTGATATGAAATGAAGTCTTAACTTCTTGTAGAAACTTCTCACCTTCCTTTATTATTATTATTATTATTATTATTATTATTATTATTATTATTATTATTATTATTATTATTATTATTATTATTATTATTATTATTATTATCTGTACCAAAGTATTTTGTTACCAACAATTTATCAATTAAATATCTAATTTTTGTGGATGAGTTTAAAAATTCATTTGATACTTCATGTTGGATTATGCAAGTAATCTCAACCATCGAAATTAAAAATATTATTTAAAATTATTAATAAAAATTGTATATTTCATAAATATTTATTTTACATTAATAATTAAATAAATAATATTTTTATGCATATATATAATTATAAATTTATAAATTATATATTTTAAATTAAATTATTTTTAAATAAATTAACAATTTAGCTCATAAACTTATTATTAAGTCGATTTATGAGTTTTAACGAATCAACTATTATCATACATTTATTTTGGTAAACAAACTTTTATTGAATTACACTCCGAAATTAAATAATTCATTATATATGGATTGATGTATCTTTTTTTTAAATTTTTTTTATAGATTATAGGATTATAAATCTATTGATAATATAATAATATTTATTAGTTTTTCTTAAACATATATATTATTATTATTATTTATATAATAATAATTAATGATAATAACATACTAATAAATATAAAATTAATATATATATAATATTTAATAAAAATTAAAAATATTATTATATTATTAATAAATTTATAATTTGATGTTTTATTTATTTTCAATAAAATTGGGTATTGGATCCATCATTAGGTTACCTTGAAAAGCATCTGGTAAGAATAATGCAATTAAACGTATGCGTTTAATCACAGCATGATCATGATATAAGTTGTCATGAAAACTTACCTCAATGAGTTAAATATTTAGCTTTTAAAAAATGATTTTATTTTTTATAAATAATTTTTAAGAAAATGTTAAAATATTGATGGAATAATAAAATAATTAAATTAAGATACGAATTGATGGCGGAAGATGGTACACGTGGCATGAAATGGTAGTGCCGACAGTCGCTTTCGGTGGTGGGGGATTTGGAAACGGACAACCATCTGTCAACTTCAGCTCTCCTTAATCATTGTCTTCTGCCACCCTATCCTTTTGCTCACCTCACTCACATCCCTTTCTCCCATTTTAACCTTTTCTTCATCCCTTATATTCCAACTTTACTTCAAATATTAAAATTTAATCAAATTAATTTAATATTTAATTTCAGTTATCAAGTTATTATTCCAAAATAATCCATGATTATGTTATCATGAATCCGTTTAAAATAAATTATAATTTTAATTAAAATTACAAGTTTAATTAAAATTTCAAGTTTTTAAAAAATTAAAAGATTTTAATTTTCAAAAAAATTAATGATGGTAATTCATTATAAGATTTATTAATTTATTAATAATATAATAATATATATCAATTTTTATTAAATATTAAATATTTATTAATTTTATATTGATTGATATGTAATTATTATTATTTATAATTAATCAATATTTAATATTTAATAAAAATTAATATATATTACTGTATTAATAATAAATTTATAATATTATAATTATAATTAAGATTCATAATATACTTTTCTAAGATATAATTATGGTTTATGATGTAAATTAATTTAATTATGAAGAGCAATGATGATCAAGTCAATATGACATTCTAAGATGAGAATCTTTTCCCAAGTGGTTAGACTCCTGTTTCTCATAATTGAACAACTTTTATAATGTCATGAATCATATAATTAATTAATTAATTAATTAGCAAAAAGATCAAGTTAATGACGGCTTATAGATTAAGGTGAAGATAGCGGCTTAACAAATTAAATTATTTGTGAATTCTTTTAAATCAACTTCAAAATTTTTTAAATTGAATTTAAATAATTTAAATTTTTTAAAATTCAAATGTTTGAATTTATTCACATATAATTGATAGATAAATTATAGTTTTTTTGAGTTTAAAATGTAAAGATCCTTGTATCAATTTTTATCTTATTTTATAATATTTATTTAATAAATAAAATTTAGAAAAATTAAATACAAAATCTTTTAATTATGAAAATTTTAATATCATATAAAATTTATTTTATTCAAAAATTTAAATTATTAGATAAAATTTTTAAAAAATATTGTATAATGCATTGGAAACTTGATAAGAAAATAATATTTGATCATAAATGGAATGAAATTTCTATTATTTCTTATATAAATCATATAAAATCAATAATTTAATGAGATTAAATTATTATTATTAATATAAAAAAATCACTTTTCACATGGTCGAATATAATTACGTATAAATTATTATAAGGATTTTGTGTAAATGGGAAAGGAGACAAGGGAACAGAGAAGAGAAAAAGTCTTTGAATGTAAAGAGCCGAAAATAGTTGTGTGTTTTGGGGTAATAATGATAAAGAATCTTGCTCTGGAATAACTTCACACAGACATGTATTTATGACGTGGATGCTTTTCCACCAATTGAAAAATATTAAAATAAGAAAAAGATGAAATTCACTTCTGCTTTTACTAAAATTAAAAAATATACTTATTTATTTATCTACAAAGATAAATTTAAATATATTTTTTATTATATAGTTTTGAAAGAAAATAAAATCATTTTATCATTAATTATTTTTAAAATTTTTAAAATAATTTAATGAAAAATAAAATGAAGATTTAAAATATTGCCATTTTTACAGAAAATGCATTATAATTTGGATAATTAAAAGGGAAAATGAGTATCCTAAAATGGAAATTTAATTTAATTTAATTTATCAAAATTGTATATATAACCAGACAATCATAAGCTGTCATAATGTAAATTTAAAATATGCGAATTAAAATGGAAAATATGTAAAAGTTGAAAATAATTTATGCAATTTATGCAATAAAGTTAAAATTATGGGTCAAAAGGACAATTTTCCCTATTTTAATGAATTGTTTTAATCAGGTTCATTTTAATTAATTATTTATACAATATTTTAAAATCAATCATTTATATTTTAATTCTAATATATATATATATATATATATACACACGCACACCCACATATCCTCAATGGTCCATTAATGAAAGCTTTTGATGGTGATAACTGATAATATTGCAATCCACGTGGAATTCCTATATTAATAATAATGATTTCTGAATTATTGTTCTATTTTCGCATTGCCAATTTTCCAGATTCAGTTTTTAATTCATTTAATTGGAATACATTAATATAAAAAATCATTGAAATATTCATCTTCTTTGTTTGAAGTATATTATATTTTATTTTAAAAAATTATTGAAGTTTATGTTATATTTATACGTTATATTTAAAAATTAATAATATATAAATAAAAAATAGATGTGACCAATCGAAAAATATTTTTCTATATTTTGGTAGAATATAATATAATACAATTTAGTTTCTATTTTCTAAAATATAAATCTAATTATTTTGTATTTATAAAAAAAATTAATTTAAAAACTTAAACTATATATTTTTGATCGTGAATATTAATTGGATTTTGAAATGTGATTATATACAAATTTATATTTATCTTATCATAAAATATTTTATTTAATAGATAAAATTCTCACGAATTAAATTTTGGATCTGGATTTTTTGATGATAAAAATTCTAATATGTATAAAAAAAATAATTTAATGCACAATTTAAATTGTTAATTCAAATATGGTAATAATTGTATATATTTTTTTTAACTATATGAGCTGTCGCTCTGTTGGATTAGTGAGTATTTGGGTCCATGGTTCATATAACAGCTAGGCATTGGAAAGACATCTGTCTTTATAGGAGTGTTTTTTCCAATCAAATGATTCTTTCTATGTATAAAAATTTACCTTAAATTTTATTTTCTTGTAAATATTTCATCTAAATTTATTGTAGACAAAAAATAAGATAGTTTATAAAATAATAATTAGGGGTGATATTTTTAGATGACAGGTTATATTTAAATTATCACACCTTAACTCGGTGTCACATTCTCCCGTAATATGATTAATAACCTCCTTAGAAAGGAAATCAATAATTACACTACAAAGGATATATAATAATAAAATTTTTTAAAAGTACTATTAATCAAGCACTATTCATAAATTACTGTTCATCAAATTTCGTAATGAAAATTTCTTTTTCCAATATGCCATTTGCTTATAATCATTATACAACATTATCATATACACATCAAAGAGTTAATATCACATAAGTATACATTATAACATCACAAAAAGTAGTACTGCCAAATAAGAAATGAAGTGTGCTACATACTAAGAAACAACATCTCAAAGTATGTTATAAAAGTTCAGACTACATCCAGGATAGGACTTTACGAAAGTCCTATCCTTTTCCAACTATTGACTAGCTACTCCTGTTGCTCCCCAATTGAATTAAGTCCTGCATTTATCAAATGACAAACGCTGAGTATATAACTCAGTAGTGCTGTAACAACATATACGTGGCATTTCGATATTCAATAATAATATTACAATATCAACTTACATATAATATTCATAAAACAATGTATCATCATCATATAATATCAACTGACATCCTATTATATCAATGTTGAACATTTGATATAATAGTATAAGAATATATACCATATGTAATCCTTTATAACTTTTCCTCCATCAATTGTTATATAAGAGAATCATCGTATACATGTAAGCTTTGAAAATGCAATCATGTTGTGCACTTTCCCTCTAACTCTTTATATCTTTTATCTCATTTTGAAATATTGCCTGCAATTCCTTTTCATACTGGGTCCCTCTACGTACCGGTACTCAACTCCCGTAAGAGGTCAAATATTAGTATAAATGTAGGGTTCTGTGAACCTCATATCCCTTGGGAGAGCCATTGTATTTGTATGATTCCTTTTAGCGAATCCATTAACTATATGACCCAGTACATTTCTTTTTCTATAACATATATTTTCCTTTTTCTTAGCCACCTTATAACTTCTCTGTAATGTCATGAATTTCTTTGCATGATTGAATGCATCATGATGTATCATATGATTAATGAGCATATGATCGTGTATGATAGTGGTCGTATGATATCTTTATGTATGGATGATTCATGACATGTTGCATAACTCATGCTTATATGATTGTAAGCAATGATGATCATATGATATCATTCACAATATAACCTCACTACGTTGTTATCATAAGCAATTAAGTGAGAACTCATCATTTTAAGACCTTATATGAGGTCCTAAGATGAATAACACAAACATTTTAGACCAAGGGACCTTATTTCAAGACCTTAGATAAGGTCATGAAATAAAAAAGCATAAACCTGCAATGAACTTTCCCTTATCCAAATTTCTTAATGGTACTTGTAAATCTTCCTTCGCAACACCTATAATATTACAAAGTATCTATACTTAATAAAAGAAACAATTCATACAAAGATTCACAACACATTGCTTTCTTTCCAATCACCTTACAGGTAAGTTTATGACTTAACATAATTAAGTAATCGTAAAGGATTCTTAATATTGTTCAACTAATACCCAACCTAAATATATATATACTTATATAATAAACATATAATTTATGGATAAAATTAGCAACACAAAAAGATTTCAACGTATATCAAGTTATAAATAGAATTATATCCCTTTTTAATCACTTTTTAACACAAAACATTCTATTTTCTAAGATCTTTACTCATTGTGTAAGACTTTTGCCTAATAAAATGACCTTCAAATTAAATAATCCATATACCATTGGAAACTAGACTCAAATAGCTTTTCAACGATATATTACACGCCTCAAAACTCATCCGATAAGGCCTCTAAAAGTTGTTTACAAGATTGTATATTGAAGCTAAAACTAGTTGCTGTTATGATCGTGGTATCAACTTCACAATCATGGATTTAAGCAAAAATTTAGCAAAACCTTCTGTCACGATCGTGGATTTAAGCCACGATCGTGACTGAGAGCTCAAATTCCAGTAGAAACTCATTCCAAAACACCTCTAAATGATTCCTTAAGCTTCCTAATCCATTACCATGTCCAAATCATCTTAGATTCCCTTCTAAAACTTACAAGAAACATCAATTTAACACAATTTAAAGTCCAATCATCTATAAAAAATTATTCATCATTTACAACACATCACAAGCTTGCACCTTCCATAACAACCAACAAACCAATTCAATTTCTTTATAACCATTCACCACCAAATTCAAACTCAATTTCATATAATCAAGATTTCATATCTCCACACAAACTACCATGATTGATCACCAAAATTAACCACAAGAAAACACTCAAGAAAAGAAATATATTTAAAGTAAATAAGAAGAATAACAAAATCTTGAATTCTTGCTTCCTCTTACTTGAATTTCAAAGCCTTAAAGATTTAGTTTTGTAAGAACAAAGAAAGGAAACAAAGAAGAAAACATGAGTAAAGCATTTAAAACACCAAAAGAACATGGAACCCAAAAGCTATGCATGGTCTTACCTTGAATTGCTATGGTTTTGAGTTAAGCTAGGTTATAAGAACAAGAGAGGAAGAAGAAGGAGCATGACGTGAAATGAAAGGAAGGAGGAAAACACCTGGCTAATTTCCTCTTTAATAAGATAAATCTCTTTTTTTTTATTATTATTACTTAAGTTAGGAAGGGTCCAATACCATATGGACATTTGGCAAACCCTTATTACTTCCTTACATAATCTTAATTCCTCTTCTCCTTATCAATTAAGACATCATTCTTACATCATACCACACTTACCACTCATTTAGTATAATATGAACATAAGTCTTAAATAATTAAATCTCCTGTTATAACCTTAACTTTTCATATAATACATTTTATATCCTAATTTATCATTTTACATACCAAGGTATCATTTAACATACATTAATTTCATTGTAAAGCTTCATTCAAGGCATTTAATAAAACATACCAAAATCGCATCTTTGGTGCATAATCACTTCTATACTCATCTTTTCACTTTGTTTTCCTTCCAGCCTCTAAAATTTTCATATCATATATAATTTCTTTCCTCTATAAGACATTTCCTTCATTTTTATCACATCAAAAATATTTATTCATCATATATCTCATGCTTTAATTAATCTTTAGTTGTAACATATGCATAAAATGCAAACACACAGGGATGCTATGTGTGTGGATGTAACATAAATTATATCAATTTGAATTTAATTTAAAAATGTTAGCTATCTTAAAATTTTAACACAAATTTGATGTGAATTTGACATAGATAACTCGATATAACTCGTTTGACATGATTAATTTATATGTAATTGGATGAACTCGATCTATTTAACATGAAATGATCTAAATAACATGATTAATCTATAAAAGTAATATTAAAATAATGTAGTCTTTGAAAAAAATCAATAAATTAAATCTAACATGACATAAACTAATTTAGAAATTATATTTGAAATGAGTTAGTGAGTCCATCTGTGATACAACCCGATTCGATGTTAATTATGTTATTAATGGGATGATACAAATTTAATATAAACCCAATTATAATAAATTGAAACTCATTTTTTATATTGTATTTAAGTCGAGTTGATGAGTTATATCAAAAATTATCATCCTAATGATAATATTTAAAAAATATCTTTATTCTAGGAAAATGAAAAATAACATAATAGGAAAGAAAAACTTTAATCCAAGGATTCGATTACTTTAACATTTATAAATATTAAAGATATCAATTCAATTTTTTTAAAAAAATATCTTATATCACTATATATATATAAATATTGGTAAAGTCTAAAAAATTTATGGTGGTTAATGGATAGAGATGATTATTAATATGACAACATTAAAGATGAGATGATTCTTAATAATATGAGCAGACTTTAAGATGTAGAGGATGATTCCAATATTTAAAATTTTGAAATTCAAATAAAAAAATAACATAATATAAAGATATATTTAATTAAATTCTCATAGAAGTAAAAATATCATAAATTCTTATTATAACAAAAATTTATGAGTAATATGATTGTATTTATATAGATTTAGGTTGTAAGGTTATCGGTCATCAAATAATTATAACTAGCCACCTTCTAACTAAAATAATTTAAAATGCTTAGCAATTATATATAGTGGGGGCTAGTCAATCTTCTTTTCTATTGATTGATCTGATTTTGGTACGATTAATATGATTAAAAGCTAATCAAGTTGCCAAGTTGGGAAATAAATCATCATTAAAATACTATTAATAGAAATAATTTATAAGAAAATTGGAGAGAATAAGCTATGCTTGTCAGCATGAATCTAGCTAGCTTCCATATGCATTGGAAAATCATTATTTTAATCATTGATTAAGATAACTAAACAAACATCATTATCATATTAATCATTCTATAATTTTGACAAAAATAATTACTAAAATGTGACATGAAATTTAATGATTATGAATCTTTTTTAAAATTACTAAATAGAAATATAATGTCATTTAATTAAAAATTAGAGAGTTTTACTATATAAATTAAACTATATTATACAATGATAAATATATAAAAGTTTGATGTGTAAATAAAAAATAAAAAAATTAATTTTTAAATAATTTATAAGATAAATCATATAATTTTTTATTTATTAATAAAGATGAGAATTGAATTTTTAATTTATTTAAAAAATATAATGATATATTTCTAAAATTAGTTGAGTACTTATCTATCTTTTTATTATCATTTTATTTTTTTATATATTGAAAATGAATAAACTATAAAAATAATTATTTAAATTTTATTTGATCTATAAAAAATTAAAACTATAATAAATAATAAATATTATTATAAAATAAAATTACAACTTTTTAATTTATTTATATTTTTATTTCTTCTTCAATATAAAAAAAATAAAAGAAAAAAAGAAAGCTAAGTAGATAAGATTAGAATATTTATATTTTATTTAATTCATCATGATATGATATTATAAATTATTTATTTTTATAAATTTTATTTTTTAAATTAAATAAGATTAGGATCTTAATTTTTTTATTATTTAAGATTAGGATATTTTATTTTATCCAAAATACGGGCTATTTAATATTTCAATTCTTATTCTTATTTTTTATTATTTAAAATTTAAAATTTAATTTAGTAAGAGAGTTAAGATTTAAATTTTTAATTAGATTTTAAAAGATTTTAAAGAATGTAAATTAAATTTTTAATTTATTTGAAAAAATAATGATATAATTCAAATTTAGTTTTGTGTTTATCTATTATTTTATTATCATTTTATTTTGTTTATATTTTAAAGATTGGATAAATTATGATCTTACTATAATTATTGATTTTTTAATAAAAAAATAATTGTTTAAGTCAATTATGTTATATATATATAGTCTTGTTGGGTGGTACGGCCATACGGCTGGCCGTACCAAGTGTGTATTGTTCCATTGAGTTTGGTACGGGCGTACCATTGGGCGGTACGGCCGTACGCCAACTCGCATGAAATTGGTTTGTCAGGAAACCTGCTTCGGTACGGGCATACCATTGGTTAGTACGGCCGTACGCCAACTCGCAGGAAATTGGTTTGTCAGGAAACCTGCTTCGTTACGGGCGTAACATTGGTTAGTACGGCCGTACGTTAACTCGTAGGAAAATTATTTGTCAGGAAAACTTGGTTGGTACGAGCGTACCAATTGGTGGTACGGCCGCGCCACAGTTCTCTATCTTTTTCTAACGAATAGTTTTGAATCTGTACGGGCGTACATGATTGGTACTACCGTACGCAACTTATAAAACAGACTTTAAAATCTGTTAAACGGCTAGTTTGTTATAGAACTTTTTACCACTTTGAATTCTAACGAAAATACACTTGTAGAGCATTCTCCTCTGAGCAATATTCATCTGTTACAAGTAAGTTTGAGATTGTATTCTTCATTTACTTCATTGCTTGTAATCCTACAACCTAGAGATTAGGTTTTATCTTTGTGGGATTGGTGTGTGATTAATCCTTAGGGATTATATTATATTTGAGTGATTGTAAGGACA
>CANYBF012855656.1:0-13820 GCA_948192965.1 Dalechampia spathulata | reverse complement strand
TAATTACGCATAACTTCACGCACTGATTACTAATAAATAATATAATTCAAACTACTTGGCTAATCAATTAATTCACCTATAATCCTGACTTAACTTAATGCAAAATATTATACTATCATTAATTAACGTCATCAATAATAGCACTTCATCATCACTTAAAATAAAATCTCCTAATCATCTCGCTTAACACATGCATTCAACAATTCGAAAATAAAATAAAATAACATAAATTGCTATTCATCGGAATTCCACAGATTATGCAATGAAATTGTAAAAAGTCCAAGCCGTGTGTGTGCAGACGTGACAATATATTAATATGATTGACATGAAAGATGTCTACATATTGACATTAAATTCTATTTTGTTAGGCATACTCAAGATTGAGCTTAATGGTCATTGGATACTAACCCACTAAGGAAGGTGAAGTGTGACCTTCTCAAATTAGTATTTAAAGGTTATTAGTTTGAAATAAAATAATGGGAGATAAAAGCTAATAAAAGACCTTGTTATGCTTTTAATATATATGATCTTATTAATGACACACTATTTTTCCTTTTTCTCTAGAATTTTACATAATGTCCAAAAAATTTGATCTCCATGGCATTCTTGAACAAAAACTGAATGGATCCAGCTACATTGATTGGATTTGCTAAATCAAAATTATTTTGAGAGGCAAATAGATAGCCCATGTATTGGATCATGCTTATCCATGACAACTTGTAGCCAACTTTATTAATAAAGTTAAAGAAGCTTACAATATGTTTAAGTGAGAGAATGAGATGGCATATGATTATCATGTGCTTCATGAGGGATTTTAACTCATGCACATGCAAGTCATATGCTTGAAGCATGTGACATGCACATGCATGTGACTTAAGTAACCCAAAAACCTAATTAGGTTTTAATAAGTTGTCTGACATAACTTTTAGGGTTATAATAACAAAAAAAAGGAGATTTTTGATTGCCTCCTTTCCTCCTCCATTCTAGCCTCATTCAAAGCTCTTGGAGAAAAAGAAGAACTCAGTTTGATCAAGATCAAGATAGAAAGGCAAATCCCACAATTATCCATCATCTTCTTTTCTTTCATTTTTATTTTTACTAGTCTCTAAAACAAAAACTAGTAATTTGATTACTAACCATTCCTTCTTACTTGTGTGGATAGTTTGGAGATCCTCTAGTTTGGGGATTGAAAAGTTTACTATAACTCTTTAGATGAATAAGAATGAAGGAGATCGGCTAAAAGTAAGTTTATCTACTTTCTTATCATGATCTATTCTCTTATGTGTGTTCTATGTATATGATTGCCTAGATCCACTTAATTATTGTGTTTTAAAAGTTTTAAAACTCACCTTCTACTACTAAACATGTTTTAATAAACCAACAGCCTTTATCAATTTTTAACTTAGAAAAGTTATATTTTTACCCTAATTTTTGCATGAGTAGCCTCTTGTGAGGTTTTTGGCTCATCGGGATATTTTATTTTGCTATTAAACCCTAAATTTTGATTGAATTACCCCTTTGGGTTTAGCTTAGTGAGTTGCTATAACTTTTACTTAAATAGCCTTTTGCAAGGTTTTCAACTTAGTAAGCTTTTATTTTTATTTTATTTTATTTTTTTTACAAATTTAGCTTCAGAAGAAACTAGGGATCTTGGCACCATTAGTGGGCGATCCTCAAATATACACACCTCATAACCATATGAAGAGAGGCTACACCTTCAATGAAGTAAAAGATGTTAACATTCAAAGTTGGATTGAGTGGATGGGAGCCATCCTCGAGAATAAGGCTAGCCGGAATTATCCATGGTGGCACATCTAGCATGTGATAGTGAGGACATACATCAACTATATTTCACTATTGGGATTTAAAGCTTGCGCCCACTATAGTACTACTAGAGTATATCATTAATATGACCATAGATAAATTATTCTTTGATCACTGCTAGAGTTTAAGGGAAGATGGTTATTATCCTACTTCCTAGAGCATGTGAAGAGGACCTAGCCTTGCTATAGGATCATGCTGGTAAAGACCTTTAGAGCTAGATCTGCTATGAATGATGAGTAGAAGCTATGGGTAGTGTGCTATACTTATGATTCTATACTGTATAGACTATCAGATAATAAACTTTTTTGCAATAAAGAAAGATAGTGTTGTATATTTGAGATTAGTATTACTTATTGCTAAGTTTATGAACATGCATTCCATTTACATTAATGAGATTAAAATATTTGCATAAAATATGTTAAAACTAGCATAAAAGCTCTAATATGCATAATGATTAACTCATATTATGAATTAGTCCCTTGTAAGATTTTTTGATAAATTGTTTTGATGCTCTCCTTTTACTTTCAAGTGCTTTAACTTTTGCATGAGTTGTCTAAATGGATTTTCAACTCATTAAGCATACACAAGTTTTAATTATCTTAACTTTTATGTGAGCCACCTTTGTAGGTTTTTAACTTACTAGACTTTTCTTATATTTTATTTGGCTCTCTTTTTGCCCTTTGCTCTAGAAAAAAATACTTCTTTAGTCAATTGAGGTTGACAGGTTTGAAGAACTCGTTACCCTCCAAATCTGAGATACAGACTGTGCCTTTAGATAGGATCTTCTTAAACAAGAATGATCCCTTCTAATTAGGTCTGAACTTCTTGTATGGATCATGAATAATTAATTTAACTTGCTTCATAAATAGATCACCCTCTCACATAAGAATGGACCTGACTTTCTTATTAAATGCATTCGTCATATGCTTTTTGTAAAGCTATAGATGATGTAAAGCCTTTAGCCACCTCTCATTAATGGCAATCAGCTACTCATACCTGACCCTCTTCCACTTAGCTTATGGCAACTAAGCTTCTAGAACTACTCAATATGGTTTATATCCTATAAAATAAAGAATATGAGGTAGCACTTATAGAACTCCTTGCAAATGGCAACTGCTCATGCCAATCATGGTAAGTCCATATTATCTTAGCCAAGATCTTCTTCATTATTTTATTGGTTGCTTTGACTACCCCATTATTATTAGCTACTTTAACTACTCTATTATCTGGAAAATCAAACATTTAGCTCTAGAATTGCACTTCATTATCTAATACTAAGTGATGTGAGACCCCATATTAACATATGAAATTCTTGTCTATAAACTTGGCAACTTGATTTACCTGTCATCACAGGTGGGGCCCTCTACCTACCCTACATTGGGCACTTAGCGAGACATTGGAGTTAGATCCAGGTAGGCTCTGATACCACTTATCACGGGCGGAGTCATTACCCTCTTCCTAAAACACATGCTTATTAGGATGTGTAGGCCTCCCCTTTATAAACCCAAGACCTTGCATGTATCTTTCCGATGTAGGATATTTTATCTCCCGTAACATTTAGGATTTTGCCTCCACCAACTTAGAGAAGTAGCCAACAACCACTAGTATGTACTAATGCCCATTAGAATCATTATGATGAATTTAACCCATGATGTCAATTCCCCAAGCTGAGTAAGACCATGGCATGGTCAAATTTTGTAACTCAACCATGGGATTCAACTCAGATCTCCATGAATCTGACATTCATGACATCTTCACACAAATTGTATGCAATCTATCTCCATGGTAAGCTAGAAATAACCTTGGTACAAGATCTTCCTACATAGAGAAAATCCATTCATATAGGATCCACAGGTGCTAATATGCACTATTTGCATAATTGTTTGATCTCCTTCCCCGACATAGATGAAAGTTGCAAACCATCAATCGTTCTTCTATAAAGAACACCCTAATGCTAAGTGAAATTAGCTGCTAGCCTTTATAAAGCCAACTTATCTGTCTTATTGGCTTGTTTTAGGTAAGTACTATTTCTTAGAAAATTCATGATATCGACATACCATGGAGTCTCTTCTAGCTGGTCTAACACTTAGTCATGGATTGGTGAATGATAAGCATCAAATCATTAAACACCTCAACTTTATGGGCATCAATCATCAGCAAAACCTCAAGCCAAAGTAGTCATGCTTCATACTCAGCCATATTATTAATGATCAAAAGCTCAATCACCTTTTAGGAGTGACCAATACAACTCCTATTCTTACACTCTTTTTGTTGATCATGCCAGTAAAGTGCAACTACCATTTTTAGATGTAAAATGCCCCTAATTGCTCATTTAGGAAGTTTAGTTCAAAAGTCTTAGACCATTCTGGATGCTAAGAATTCAATAATCATTATACCTTCAATCACCTTTTTAATGATGTTCTATACTTTAAACTCTAATAATAGGATCAGCCATCTAGAAAGCTTCCCTACCAGTGAAAGAGCTTCATATAATAACTTCATGGGGTTGACCTTGGAGATCGCCTGAACTTGGTATGATTGGAAGTAATGTTAGAGCTTCTTAACAACCCAAACTATTTTCATACATAGCTTCTCATTAGTATTGTGTTTGCATTCTATTGGCAATAGTTCTTACTCAAATAGTAATCCTAGCTTCATTCTCCTAAGCATTGATCATTCCCACTAATTTCTCTTCCAAAGCTAGATAGAGCAACAATAGTTTCCCTGGACAAGGTAGTTATAGATTTAGCAGGTTGGAGAGGTAATGCTTCACTTTTTGAATGTAAACTAGTAGTTCTCATCCCAAACTAAAGGATAGTAGTAAGCTTAACAGTGAATCTATTGATGTACTTGAGCTATCTTATGAATCCCTTGACTTTTATCTTAATTCTAGGAATTGGCATTTCATGGATCGAATTCACCTTGTTAGGATCCACTTCAATACCTCTCTAATTAACTACATGACCTAACAGCTTACTATACATCACCTCAAATGTGCACTTCTTCGAATTCAGCCTAAGCCCGTATTTCTCAACTCGAGTGAGAAATGTAACAAAAGTAGTCAGATGCTCTTCTTTGGTGGGGACTTTACCATCATGTCAATCCATATAAACCTTAATATTTTTATGTAAAAGATCATTCAATAAAGTTGTTATAACCCTTTAATAGGTAGCACCTGCATTCTTTAGACCAAAGGGCATCACCTTGTAGTAGTAGCTCCCTTATTCTATAATGAAAGTTATCTTCACCTTATCCATGATAAGCATGAGAAGCTAATTGTACCCACAAAACTCATTAAAAAATGAGTACATAGCATTGAGAGTAGCGTTGTTGAGTAGCATATCGATATGAGGTAAAGGAAAGTCATCTTTTGGGTATGCCTTGTTCAGATCCTTCTATTCTATATAGACCCTAACCTTACCATCTTTCTTTAGAACCAAAACTACATTGGCCAACCACTATGGATAATCAACCATTTCAAGGAACTTAGCATCCAAATACTTTTAGATACGCTCTTTAACTTCTAAGCCCATTTTGGTGAAAGTTGACATAACTTTTAGTTAATTGGTTTAAACTTAGGCTTGATCAAAATTTTATACTCTACAATAGTCCTGTCGACACCCAACATGTCTTTGTAGCTTAGAGCAAAGGCTTTTATATGTTATTTTAGCACTTTGATGATTTTTATTCTCTCATTAGAAGTTAAGTTAGATGAAATCTAGAGATGACAAGGCCTGTCATCTATGTCAATGTTAACAATGAAATCTATGTCATCTATGTCAATGTCAAAAATGCTCATGTTCATGCATAATGCATCATAATACACATTGCAAACATAGGGACATCATCATCATCAAAAAGTGAAGAAATAAGGACATCATCATCCTTTTACAAAATCTTATTAAATGTGTTATCTACTAAGGTGGTGATATCCTTGTAGACCTTCTGGAGTAACAAGTTACCTTTATCTAAACTTTACAACTTGGCCTCCAATGCAACAACCATAGTGGACTCTAGCTCAAGGAGACTGATGGTGAGATTGGCAACATCATAAAATATGTGGAATTCATTATTAAGGCTTATGATGGAAGAAGTGGAAGTGACCTTCTAAGATACTATTAGAGCTGATAGGTCACAAACATCACCAAAGATGCTGAATTCCTTATTAGTGTATGCTATAGAGCATCATGTTTTATTGTAATTTGATATTGAACCATTTATCAATAAGAGGCATTATTCATTATTTAGTTTACTCCAAAGGTTATTAACTAAATAATGAATTCCAAGATATTAGAACAGTTCAAAGGAATTGATAAAGTAGTTTATGAAATGAGATTCTTATTGTATGCAAATGTTCAATATCTAAATTATCCCTGATTAATGTATTAATAAGAATGGATATTATTAATGTGGTTAAGATCAACATATGTTATACTTCCTTAAGGGACGATTCTCATCCATCATGACAAGAGTTATCTAAAGTGAACATGTGGATAAGTAGTAGAAGATTGACTTATTGGAGGCTTAGCTAATGAGATTTCATATGGATAATTGATCTATATCTTTGAAACATATCTCACTCATATCAGTAGTGTAGGTATCCTTAAGACTTGAGATAACAAGGTTATCTTAATTATGGATCACTATGTTTTGACTCATATGTTTTATTCCTCTATAAGAGGCATTCATAACTTAGAGGTTGGATATAATGTGAAGTAATTGAAGGTATTTGTTTATCAATAAAGGATTCATCACCTCATATTAAATATAGGAGTTTTATCTCATTGATTCATGTAATATTCTTTATTCAAGAATCTTTGGCCAGAGTATGATGCCTATTGATGAATGAGTTCTATAAGGGCATTTTAGGAATAAAGATTATGGTACATGAAACATCAAATTTAGGGCATGATATACCACACTTGATCATGCATTGAGTGGACATTAATACATACTCAAACTTGAATAAGATTAAGGATGGTGAAAGGAGTTTATTGGATGGAATCTGATGTGGAAGGGTTATGGTCAAACTAATGACCTCTTGGCATTTGGGTAGTCATGATGTATGACTATACACCACTCATGATTTACATATGATGTTATTAAATGAAGTTTAATAATATGTTCATATGTTGCCAACATGTCAAGAACCAAAAAGGTCTTACACTAAAAGTAAGGAAATGATAATCATGAATGGATATTGGTGAAATAATGTTTTTGTGGTTATTATATAACCTTTATTTTTCATGTTTATTAGAAAGAGTATGAAAAGAACTTCGATTTCATACCAAGATCACTAAAATTTGATAAATAGAACTCAAGATACAAGTGATTTAAGATTATATGTTTTACATGCATGGTATATATAGGTTTTTGATGAAATTAATTGAGTTAATGGTCAAAACGTGAATGTCACATAAATTATTCATGTATGATATTAAATGGAAGTGAACATGATTATCATGTGCTTCTGGAAGGAAATTTAAGTCAGTCTCATGCAAATCATATGCTAGAAGCATGTGACATGCACAAGACTTTACTTAACATAACCTAAACCTAATTAAGGTTAAATTATTATTGGTGAAAACATATTGAGTGACAGAAGCATATTTTGGCTGGCTCTTTTTTCTTCTACGTTCAAAGAATTTTGAAGCTTAAGAACAAGGAAAATAATTCAATTTTAATAGAACATCAAGAAGAAAATTGAATTCTATCATCATTCTTCATCCATTCTCTTTTATGTTTTGTTTCACTAGTCTCTAAATAAAACTAGTAATTTAATTACTAATAATTTTCTTAACTTGTGTGGATAGTTTAGAGATCCTATATTCTTGGGGATTGAAAAGTTTTCTATAACTTTTTAGAAGGACAAAGAAAGAAGGAGATCGGCTTAAAGTAAGTTTTTCATTCTCATTATATATAATCTTCTCTGTATGTGATGTTTTCTATGTATAGAATTGCTAGATCCATTGTAAAAAATATTTTAAAAGTTTTAAATTATATCTTTTATAGCTAAACATGTTTTCATAAACAAACATTGCTAGTTGAAGAAGTCATCTGAGTTACGTAACTCGGGAGCTCGATCATATTGGGTCTCTACCTGGACAAAGGCAATCACCTTACACTCTTTTGGCTTGTTCAAAGTGTAAAGGTTAAACCCAATACAATACCTCTCTTCCTATATAGCTATAGGGATGTTAAACTCTACTAGACCCTGCTAATTTTAACCCAGACCTTTGCTAGTTTTAAATTTCATGTTGTGTAACATCTTCTCCATAATGGGGCTTGGTCAGTATGAGCATGACTTAGGTTCTTAAATAACAGCAATCTAAAAACTAATTATAAGTTGGACATCCTCTCTGATGTAGGCTAGGGCAACCTCATCTTTAGCAATAATAGTAACCATACCCTCCTCATATAGGAACTTAATCTTCTAATGCAAGGTGGATGGCACACCTCCTAGCATATGGAACCATGATTGGCCCAAAAGCAAAGTAAAAGACATTAGGATGTCTAAAACTATAGGCTCTACCATTAACTTGATTGGCTTAACTATAATAGTGGTAATGAAGGTATCAGTAACTTCTTGTTTAGACTCATCATATGCTCAGATGATAATCTTAGATGGCTTCAAGTCCAAAGGCTAAATTCCAAGCTTGGGCAACACCTTAAGACATAGGGAGTAGAGAAGTTCATGATGTGCACCCCGATGAAGAGTGCCTTACTGTGATGGATACCCTTAATCAGTATATATGCATTAGAGAAAGTTATCATACTAGACTTCAACTCTCGATTTACCAACTGGCTCTTCAAGCTGAAGGTAGAGGCAGATAAAGAAATCCTCATATTGAAAAGTGCCTCAACAACAGCCTATCAATACTATTAGGAAGATAGCACTAAGTCCTAAATATTGATGTTAGGTTGAGTCTTCTTCAACTGCTTGATAATGGCATTCTCAGATTGAACAACCTCTTTACCCTTATCAATAGGTTACAAAGCTAGAGCACTGCTCATATCAGCCTCATCCATGATGGGTCTAACTTTGATCAACTTCTTTGGAGGATCTAACTTCTTTCCAAGATTGGAAGGAGTGAACAACTTACCACTATGAGTCTATGCTACAAACCCTAGAGGACATCTTATCAGCATCTAATGCCTTCTACTACTTGGGAGTCTTAGGTGCAAGCTTAGCTACCTTGGGAGTCCTTGTTGACTCACCCTTCTTCCATTTTTGAATGTCTATTAATTTAGACTTAGAGGCATCCTAAGTGATTGTAGAGTCATCCTCTAAACTATCATACCATATGTCAATGGACTAATATTAAACCTGTTACCAAGCTAAAAGCTTATAGTATGAAGTCTAATAATCTTCTCATTATCGAGGGGAGAGAGGGAGATAAGAACTAGGGATTTTGGAAACCTTGATTGGATCATGTAAGTGTAGTTAGCTTTATGGTAGTTAGGCAATAAATTTATTTTGGTAGAGTTTTTAAATTTCTCAAGATCTTTAGGCTCACCCAAATCAATAAGGTCTTGAATGACCTACCTGAGAGAGTGATAATCATTAGTATTGTGGCCATGATGCTAGTGGTAGTGGTAGTAGGTTTTGGTGTTTTCTAAGGCTGGGATGATGTTTACAAATTTAGCTTTAGTGGTTTAATGAGTTTGGCTTTTAGGAGATGCTCAAAAACCTTGGAAAGTGACATCCTAAGATTTGATTACCTTCAAAACTGGGTAGTGTTTTGGAGTATGCAATTTCATGACTGTAAAGCATTAATATGGTAAGATTTGTATGGTATATGAGTATATATGGTGGTTTTGGGTTTGATGAAGGAAGGCTCCCTTTTCTTCAACCCCTTGGTTTGCTCAATCCTTTGACTAACCAAATAGATATCCTCAAAAGTGTAAAATGTTTAATATTTTAGCTTATCCTAGTATAATGGTAGTGACCCTATGATAAGCTTATTGATCATGTCTAACTTTGATAGCTTTTATCTGATTAGCATAACCTTATCCATCCACTATTTAAAATAGTTTATGAAAGACTCATTAGATTTCTGCTTCACCATCTCTAGATCTAGTAGAGTAACATTAAAATGGGATTTGACCTTGTACTACTTGTAATGTCATACCCTGCTATGCACCTTAAATTCATGCATGCATATGTATTTTATGATCATGTTATAATGATGTGCAAGCATGGATTAATTATGTTAAATGTCAAAGTATATATTTATGCATGTATTTTATGGTAAGAGAATACATGAAGTATAGAAAATGTTTAAAGTTGTGAATGTATGCATAAAGGTAAGGTAAGAATATAATTTGTGTATATTAGATGGTATAAAATGAAAATGGACTCAAAGGTGATTATTAGTGAATTAAATGTTCTTAAGGTGTTAATATGAATTACTATGTTTATACATACATTATTTATTTGGTTGAAAGGTTAATAATGGAAAGAGAGTATATATAGAAAAGTTATAAGCATAAGAAAAACATATATGATATGTTTATGCTATGAGAATGCAAAAGGAGTGATTCATGAATGATTGAGATGAGGAAAATATTATGAAATGATATAGAGGTGAAGCAATTCCATATGATATGGAATTTATAGAGAAAGAAATGAAAAGAAAGTGAGAAGATGGTTAAAGTGATGAAAATGTGCATAAGATGCATTATGAATATGAATTCGACATGCTTATGTTGAATGCTTTTCATAAAGCTTAATGATTGAATTTATATGTGATAGGTGATATTTTAGCATGTTAGACATGTTATTATATGAGAAATTATTGTTAAGATATGTAAATGGAAGATTAAATGAACTTAGAATTAATTAGAAGTTAAGTACTAATTAAGGACATAAATGGTATTTCATAAAAAGATAAAGGGTAAATATGGAAACAAACTTTATGTATGTATGTAGCAATATTATGTTATGTATAAAATGTATGTTATGATGGTTATGTCATTTATATTTTTGAAGAAAGAAATAAATAAAAGATAAGGAAGTATAGTCAAATAAGTAAACTAGTAGGGTGTTGACAAGTGTCAACATATAATTGGTTCCTTCTTTGAATTTTGTATTAAATTAAATAAATATCAATTAAAAGAGAAATATAGGTAGTTTTTATGTATTTCTTTCTTCCTTAATTCAAAATATTGTTGTTCTCGTCCTCTTTTGCTTCTAGTTTAAAGAAAATCACTTTTCCAAAGTAATTTCTTAGGTAGATTTCATTTTTCATGGTGTTTTTATCTAGTTTTTATTGTATGCATGCTACCTGCTTCTTATTCATTGCTATAGTTCATATTTAAAGCATGCGAGGATTTTTTTCAAGGTGAGCAATAATACATATATGCATGAAATTTTGTGGAGGAATGGAAGAAAATGAAAGAAGAGTGTCAATATGTATGTTTGATGCAATTGAAAAAAATTTTATATGTGTATGAATTTTCCATGAAAACCTTAAAGAGAACTACATGCAAATGACTCTTAAGTTGCTGTTTTAAGTGTGTACAAGGTGCTTGAGGTGATTATTTGTGATGAAGAATATGAGAAATGCATGAAAGGTGGAAGAAAATTTAAGTGATGATGGAAGTAAAGTTGCTGCGTAAAATGAAGAAATTTTGGTTTCTTAGGTTTTAATTTAGTATGTCACATCCTCATATGCATCTTAAATTCATGCATGAATATGTATCTTATGATCATGCTATAATGATGTGCAAGCATGAATTACTTATGTTAAATGTCAAAGTATATATGTATGCATGTATTTCATGGTAAGAGAATACATGAAGTATAGAAAATGTTTAAAGTTGTAAGCATAAGAAAAACATATATGATATGTTTATGCTATGAGAATGCAAAAGGAGTGATTCATGAATGATTAAGATAAGGAAAATAGTATGAAATGATATAGAGGTGAAGCAATTCCCAATGATATGGAAATTATAGAGAAAGAAATGAAAAGAAAGTGAAAAGATGGTTAGAGTGATAAAAATGTGCAGAAGATGATGCATTATGGATGTGAGTTCGACATACTTACATTGAATGCTTTTCATGAAGCTTAATGATGGAATTTATATGTGAAATATGATGTTTTGATATGTTAAATGTGTTATTCTATGAGAAAGTGTATGTTATAATGTATACTACAAAGTATTAACAAAGTTAGAATTAAAAAGAAGTTAAGTTATAATTAGGGGTAAAATGGTAATTTTACTTAAAAAGAAGGGTATATTTGGAAACTAGAAATATGTATGTATGATATGAGATGTGTATCATATATATATATTGATGTTTATGACATGAAAATTGCAATTAAACATTAATTAAAAAGAAAAAGAGAATTTAAGGAAGGAACCAATGAGAAGGTAACAAATGTCACATTCTTATTGGACACTTCCTCGACCTTAATTAAAATTAATTAAAAATAAAATAAAATAAAATAAAAATGGTTATGAAGAGGGGAAAATGAAATTTTCATGACCATTTCCCTTGCTCCTTTGTAAACCTTTTCTTCTTCCTTCCCTTTCATTCTAGCTTAAAGAAATCATAGTTTTGAAGGTAATTTTTCATGTTATTTTTTATTAGCTTTCATTGTATACATACTTATTACTTTTTAATCTTGGATGTAACTTATATTATTGGAGATGGAAAATTCAGCTAAGTATAGAAAGTGCATGTATATGTATCAATTTTGATAGAATCATAGGAGGAGTGAAAAAAGAAGGTTGGTTTTGCATGATTAAAGTGTTTTGATTGAGTTTTGTATATGGAATTGATTTGTATGAAAACCCTAGGTAAACTACATGAAAGTGACTCTTAAGATGTTGTATAAGATGTGTATGCATTGCTAGAAGTGATAATTTATGGAGAAGATGATGAAACATGCATAGAAAATGGATGGAAAGTGAGAAATTGCATGGAAAATACTTGTTGCCCAATTTTATACCTCTTTGAAATTGCTTTTTATATTTCAGTTTTGATGCTTAATCATCTAGTTATGTGTAAATATGATGAATTATGATGCTAGAATGTAGAAAATAAGGTTTGAAGGTAATTGGAATGAAATTGCAAAAGTTATGCTTAAAATGGTGTCAATGGGGGCAGCATGTGTGTGCCTTTGTGTATAGTTGCCTTAGAGTGGTATTTTGGTGCACAAATGTTGGCAAACATGATTTTTTAATGGAGTAACATGTAAAGGTATGTGTATGTGCATTATGGTAATATTTTAAGGTGATTAATTACCATAAATGAGGCATGCAAACTAAGTGTACAAAACTTGCCGAAATCGAATGGTAAAAAGCTAGATTTAGGGGTTTACGGTAATTGTATTTAGACCACCTTAATATTTGAGTTATGAGATGTATAATGTACCTTTGGAAATATCTTTGAATCTAGTTTCCAATGGTAGCAATCTTGCAAATTTTCAAAGTCATTTGCATAGTCTAAAAATTCATGTCATTTTTCTGCTCCAAATATGCTCGTTTCAAGTGACATTTAGGCAGAATTTATAAGCAAGTGGAAATTTTATGTGTAGAGGCCTTAACAATTGAATTTTTAGGCGTAAGATATATCATTAGAAATCTTTTTGAGTTTAGTTTTTAATGGTTTAATAATCACTCAATTTGGAGGTCATTTACTTAGTCAAAATGCTTGTACAATGAGAACTATTCCATGAGATAGAATGTGTATAAATTTGAAATGCATGCATACTTTAGCACCAAAGTAATTCGTTATGCAATTTTGTTTTAAATCCTTAAATGCATGATCTTATACTTTTATTAAGGGACATTAAAGAGGTACATATCATAATGTAAATGTGAGGTAATTAAGCATTCCATTATACATCAAAATAGTATGCAAAATACAAAGCAATTTAAATTGAAAATAACCAAATGAATAGTGTAACATGCTAAATGAATAGTGCACCTTACCAAATGAATAGTAACATGCCTTGTATGTTTAGCAACTTAATAATTGCATG
>CANYBF012854230.1:0-19680 GCA_948192965.1 Dalechampia spathulata | reverse complement strand
AAATTTAGGTTTGTAAAAATCAGTGGGGGCAAATTATATATATTTATATAAATTTTATTAAAAATTACGTATATTTATATTGAAAATTTTTGAATGAGTGGGGGCACTGCCACCCCCCTGGATCCGCCCTGCGTACAGGATAATAATTAATAAATAATTTTATTCAAAATTATTAATTGGAGAAATTATATGATGTATAATTTGATCATGGAAAAGCAAAAGATGATTGATTAAACACAGTAATTAGATATGGAGTTATGAGGAAGGATGCATTATGTTTGAATAGGTGATGCCAAACTTTTTGGTAACAATAATTTGTGGGTATAATTACAAGGTTATGCTTTAAGGAAGATTGAAGCATTCTTTTTTGTCATTATTAGGCATGACAATTGGGTGTTGACCGTTTTATCATACAACTCATTTAAGCTAAAACTTGTCCTTAATCATTATTAAGCAATGTTATTGTCTTCCATTGTGAATTTAATTACTCCATATTAATCATGAAAAACTTAATAAGGTTTATAAATTATAACCTTAAAACGTGAATTGGTATTAGCTCATATCTATTTTGTATTAAAATTCATTATTTTATAATTAAAATTATCATAAATTGAACTCTAAATTTTTTTTATCATAAAGATTTTAATATTATATTAGAAAATCATTCAATCTAAAAACTTAAACTATTAAATGAAATCTACAAATAATATAATATATCTCTAATACTATATAACCATCGTTTAAACACGTATATATAAAAAAATTAGAGGCACGGGTATGAATGGAAAAAAAGAATTTTGGGTGCATGTTGTGGATTTCTTGTAATTTTCTGGGTGAATATGCGTCGAATGGTCCATGTCTCGTAATAAACACAGGAAATAAAAGATGCTGTCAAGGTAGATGGAAATGAAGAATTCTAGTTATTATTAGAAGGATGGCGTAGGCTTTTATATTTGGAGGGCTTTCACGCAACAGATAAATGAATTTTAGTTGAAGTTGACCGGATTCACAACTTTAGGATATTACATTTTTAGTGTCACAAAAAAACTCAAACCCTAAGCCACATTCTTCTGCTTTAGCTAGTGGGATGGTGGCCCCATTTTGGTCCTCCTGATTTTGCATTATTTGTTCATCTGATTTGTTGTCTCATAAATTAGATCACCCTGTTGAAATTTTTCTTTTATTTTAAATTATTTCTGAATATATCTCAATAATTTAAGATAATATTTATGTATTTATATCGATGAATGACTTGTTTAATAAAGCAGCTAATGATACGCTGCTACACGTCAAGAATGAGAGCAATAATTCAACAATTAATATTCATATTATTGAAAAACTTGGAAATTAAATAGAAAAGAAGAAGAAGAAGCTATAAAAGAAAAACCATGGCATTACACACAATAATTCAAGGCCACGTGAGAGGCAATAATAGCAGAGGAAGCTGGCGCAGAGGCAAGGAAATTAAAGAAAGAGCAAATAATTTAAAAGGGTTGTCGGTGAAATGATAAAAATAGAGCCGACTTTTGTTTTTCTCTGAATTTCTTTTTATTCGGAATATGTTTTTGGATATTAAAAGTAACGAAGAACTCAAAGAAAGGATTTGGTATATTTGTTGAATTGGCATGAATGTAGGGTTTCAAAAGGAAGAAGGAAGCGTGGGGATGGTGGACATGTACAGGAGACAAAAGCAATCATATATTTAATAATTTTACAGCTTATGAATTACTTAACAAACAAATGGTTCTTCTTCTGCTCTTATTACAGTCATTTATAGCCGCGAATCTCGCTTCTTGCTTCCTCTTTAGGGTATCTTGAATGAGTTTGTACTCATTTATTCACTGTATACTGTATATGATCTTGTTCCTTGCTATTAGTTTATTTCTTCTTCTTATTATTTCCCCTTTCTCTACGTGTTTTAGCCATTGCAGCTTTTATTATATTCCAAGTACCATCACAGGTGAATTTTCCCAAGAGATAAAAGGTTGCCTCCTTATTTATATAGAGAAACATGTTAATATTGTCAATGAATCAAACCCTAATTAAAATTTGTATAGCTCTATGGGTATAGGGAAGCTGCAGGTTGTTTGCATGATTCAATTACTAGGAGTAGCCATAGGGGAAGTTGTTCTTTATGGCTTATATAGAAATATATATATTAAAGCTAGCTTCTTAATATGTATACATGCATATGGCCTTTGTGTTTGAATGATTGTATACAAGCAGCAACCCAGCTGGCTTTTAGTATTGTTTGGATTTTCATGTCCTTTTTGGTTTATCTTAAGGTTGCATAATTTATTTAACGTGAATCGGCCAGGGATGAGCTTCTTCCTTTGCATTCATCTCTGGCAAAAATTAAACCAAACCCTAATTTTAATTATATCTCATTGCAGTAGCACTACTAACACCTTATACCAGGCAACTTAGTGTTTAAATATCAATAAAATTGATTGCATGCTAATAAAGAATAATAACAGTGAAAAATCTCGATCTCAACTTTTAAAAAAAAGAATCAATTTCTTACATAGATGTTTAAATATTAATACTAGGTAACAAAATTTTTTAAAAAATTAATATATGAAAATTAATAAACTTGTCTTCATATTTTTTAGTTTATTGTTTTATTTGATATACAAATATAATATTAATGAATGTTATTTACATAAAAACATCATATAATTTTTATTTTCAAAACAAAAGCTAGTAAATAAAAAAATTATATTGGTTGAATAATGAATCATGGAAAAATAGTACTTTTCAGATATAAAGTAAAAGATTTGGTCATGTAACATGTGAAAAATGATTAATGGATAATTAAAATAATTAAAGGATTAAATTTTTATATATATAATTGAAAAAGTTTTTTATTTTTCAAATAAAGATTATTTAATTCAAATAAAATTAATTTCACTTATAAAAGAGAATAAAGATATTAAATATTTATAATATAGGCAAAATCATCAAAAACTATGATAATAATTTAACTAGACTTATTTTTAATGTTAAAGTTGGGAGGTAAGGCAAGGGAATGGAAGTTGATTGATTGAACCCCACCTTTCATTTAAGAGCAATTAAAAATGGCATTGGAGAGGAAGGTCCACAAGAGAGAAGACAAATAAAAAGAAAATGTGGCTGGTCTTGTGTAAGTGGATAATATGGAAACAAGTTTGATGCCTATTGTGTTAACTTGGAGATATAGTTGAATCACCTGGATTGCGACCTTAGTGGCTCCTTCATCAACATCACCCCCCCTTCTCCTTTTTCCTCATTATTTACAGTTTCTTTCTTTCTTTTCGATTCATTTGTCTCACTCATATCCATACTCTATCCTCACATTGTGTTTCTTCCATTATATTACGCTATTTACCATTCGTTTTCTGTTTTCCCTCATTCAACATACTAAGATACGAGCTCAACTTTAATTAATAAAGAATAATATATCAATTCCAGGCTGGTTTGGTCAATAAAACCTGCAATATATGTTACTGTGTACTATCAAATATTAATTAAGCAAGCAAAACTACAAAACTCATAAAGTCCATCTATCCCTACCATTTCTCTACGATACTTCTCTTTCTTCCTCTTGATTCAGTACATACTTTTACGTATAAATTAAATTATTTTATATAATATAAATAAATAAATATATTATTAAAAAGAAAAATTATTTATTTACATTATAATTTATATTTAACAACATAAATTATATATATATATATATGAAAGAGAAGAATAGCTGTGGGTAGGGACCATGAGTGGTGTTTAACGGTGGATCAAAGAGAGATATATATGAATGTCATGTCATTGTCATTAGATATATACTAACATCTCATGCATTTATAATCCCATCCAATGTTATAAAACCGTTTTAAGGTTTTGTTTAATTAATATAATGACTAATATCCTATGATTAGCTTAGCCTAATAAAGCTATTAAGGTGCTTACATAATTAAAATTGACAACCTTCCTGTTTCTGTTTATTCCTTCATTGTCCCCCCTTCCTTTATCTATTTTTTTAAAAATAATTTTATGTATGCATTTTACTATTATCATTAATTTTATTGTGCAATTTCCGAGCCATGTGCAATATACACCTAACGTGGATGATGTATCATTCAAGCATAGCTATTGCCATGTCTAGTGCCACCGTCAATGGAATATGGAGGGAAGGATACTTTAGAATTATGATTTCTGTCTTTTTTTTTTCTTTAAAACAAAGATGAACTCCCTTTTAATGGACCCAAGAAATTGAATCTATCTTACAATGATTATTTTTATTTAATTTAGTATTAAAAACTGAAAATTTCAATATAAAAATAGAATTAAACTCAAAATCTGATATTAAATGTTTTAAAAATTAAAAATTAAGATTTTTCAATTATTTAGATAGATGAATTCATATAAATCTATCTTTCCAAGGAGCCTAATATAATATACCAGAATCAAATCAATCATATATATATATAAAGAATCTTGTATAAATAAATCTTATAAAATATATATTTATAGATGTACATATATATGAATAATTTTATATAAAAATAGTATCAATATCAATTTATTTGAATTTAAATTTAAAAATGAATAATTATTATTCTTAAATCAAGCTGAATCGATCAAATATTCATTCTTATCTTTTAAACTTTCATTAATTACAATATATACATCAATTATGATTTTTAAAATCATTATTTCCCGCAGTTTTTTCAAAATTTGAATTTAACAAATTAAAATATAAAATAGGCGTACGTGTGTGTATGTATATATATTGATACCAAACTTATGTATTCAGAATGAAAAGGGTGAATAGGTTTTGGAAAACTAAGGTAAAAATAAGAAGATGTAGAATCATTCTGTCTGCATCCATGTGGAAGCAATGACAGCAGATGGATGTTAGAAAAGGAGATTGCTTTTAGTAATTATGATAATGTATATCTATGATCAAAGATGAATCGTATGGTATGTCATAAAGGATTTTATACTTGTCATTAGGGGTTGCATGTGGTCACTAGCAATGGCAGACATTTTCTCTTTTGGTGCCAAGAATCTAAGCCCATTCTTTTCTTTTCTGCTGTTTTTCTATCAGAAATGCCAATAAAACCATGCCCTTGCATCTTCATGGTTGCGAATTTTAGTGACTAAGAGTTAGTTATGTCATTTCATGCTTTTACTTTGGCTTCAAGATGCCCCCATTTCATATATGCATTGCAAATTTCAATATTCCAAATTGCCTCCAAGTCTTTCATAAATGTCTACCTCAATGGGAATTACCTCTTCAGTTCAATCCAATTCAAGATTCCAATAAATGGGTTTCATCTCTTATTGGCTTCCACACATCAATCAACCTCAAAGATTCATCGTAATTCATTGAGCAATATGGTGTTCGTTTTAATTATTATCATCAAAGAAAGTTGGTCTACTTTATATATTATATATTTAATTAAACTCCATCTTTTATCTTGACAGACCAACTCATGACTTTCTCAACTATAGAATATCTTTAAACTTAAAAATTCTTTAATATAAAAACGTTAGTGGTGTTATACAATCCAAGTAAAAAAGAAAAAAAAATCCTGTCTTTTTTCCTTTTTTCTTTCCATCTGTCTTTTTTTTTTTATCATTATTTCTTCTATCATTCATTCTTTCATCATTTATTTTGATTTAATAATAAAAAAATTTTTTCTTTTACCTTACATTTTACAAGTTTTTATTTATTTTATGAATTACAAGTTTGATATTTTTTTACTGTTTTTTTATTAATTTTTTAAAATAATTTTTCTTTATTCATCCAAATTTAGTAATGTGGTTTGTTTCTTCTTTGATTTATAAGGACTTCAACTAATATATGTATGTCTCATGTAGTAAATTTTTGAATATTTAAATCAAGTATTAAATATTATTCGATAGAATTATTTTATTTAAATTTTATTATGAGCATATAGTTCTTTGAAGAATGTATTTGATTTACAAGAATTATTCAAATAATTTGATAAATACTTATTTTATGTTTGGAATTAATGAATTTTATTGTTTTTAACCGCAGATTTTCAACTTGATCTTCAAGTATAAGGTTCTCTCCATGTTATTTAATTTTTAATGAAATAATTTCTATAATAAAAGAAATTATTAAACAAATGAGTTACATGCATGCGTAATAAATATGTAAAAGTTAAAATAATATATAAATAGAACAAATAATTTTATACTCTATAAGTTTTAATTTTAGGATTCACAAATTTTTGAGATGATATAAAGTTAAAATGATTCAATAATACAATGATGTTGGATCCATAGTCAAAAATTAACTATGAATGAGTAGAAAAGTTTAAATTGATCTATGCTTTTGAATTGTTTTTAAAAAAGATGATAAATTCAATGTGTTGGAGACATAGTCAAATGGTATATAATGAAATAGATAATTCTCAAGTCTCTACGATGGAGGTGATCCAAGTAAAGCGGGGAGGGTGACAAGGGCCAACCCATCAAAGCCATAAAAAAAAGATCCGTAAAGCATTTCGAGTCCGTACGAAAGGGGAGCAGAAGAACAACACACGGCATCACAAAGCACAAATATGGCAGTGGCCAACCGGAGAATCCACAGCCACTCAGATGGATAGTCTTATTTTAAGCAACCTAAGCCCCACAGTCTGGTCGGAGTTGGAGGCTGTTGGCCCGACAAAAGCTGTGCTCTTGCACATGCTCTCTATTGATTCTTTTTTACAACAATTTTGAATATAATATCTCATCAACAATATATAAATTTGATCAATTTATTATGTAAACTATCCATCTACTCTTATAAATAATTTTTAATTAAAATGTTCAAAATTATAGAAGAGCCATGATATGCCCATATTGGTCGTTTAGTTCTTGACACGCAGGTGACTTTTTTCATTCCTTAGTTGATCCAGAACATTCATTTTGTGCTTTGATGATTCTCGATATTTTTTTGCTGTAAAAGTTTTTTTTTTCTTTTCCATGTATGGTTCAAGTTTTGGTCCAAACATGAACATTATTACTCCTATAATGCTGCATCGAAATTAAGGAGTTGTTAGATCTGCAATATCTGGCCAGAATGGCACCCCTCGGATAGCTCAGGGATGCTTCCTGCATGGGAAGATTATAGTTGGGGAAATCTACAATATATTGTATAATGTCTTTGGGCCATGATGCACCAGCTCGACCATATCTGAAAATTTCTCAACCTAACTGTATTGAGTGATGGTACGTATATTTGCTTCACGAGTATCTCGGACTGTCCCATGAATTATTAAATTAGATATGAAAAGTAAACCTAGCTTTAACCATTAATTCACGCTTTTCATTCATCGTAATTTTTTTCATGAAAGTATTTGTTTTCTTCGGCAGTTGATGATAACATTCAATCCATGCAAGATAACTCATACTAGAAACAGTTTATTCAGATAACAATAATCTATTTTGAGACGTATTTCAGAAACAACTACCATGCAGGAGGTTTCTTGGCAAGCTTGCATACTTGGGTAAAATTTAATATATACTTTATATTAAAATATTTTTATTTAAGAAATAAAATATTCATAAATCATATTCTATACCTTTTAATAATAAATATTCTAATATAATACCAACAAACCATTTCAAACATTCACAAAAAGCACAACGTTAAGTAAGTTGGCAATGTTCCAGGAAGAGTTTGGGATTCCTGTAGTATTATCGAATGACACTTTTAGTTCAGACCTGCCTCCGCTGTAATCCGTCGTCGTTTCCTATTTCCCACGAGCTATGGAACACGACGTGAGTGATAACTAGAAGCCTGAGAAGACCTGGGTAGTGATGGAGAAAGCAATCTTTTAATAAAACGGGTAGTTGCATGGCTGCCTCAGTCTGTCAGGCCATGTACATGTAATGAATAAATGAATCAGGATAATGGAAATTTGGATATGATATCAGAACTACTTTGGAAGAAGCAGATTCATAAGTTTGCCTTTGGATGGCCTATCTCTGATTAAACGTATTGACGAAGCAACAGGCAAGACTATTCAGAATTCATCGAGATACGACGAGACGTCCAAAAACAAACCATATGCATGGATTTCAAAATTATATATTATATCAGAAAAATCGTGGAAAATATGATAGGGAGTTTGAAAGGTAAAACGAAGAGATATATTGCATGTTTGTTTTGGTATATGTTGTAAGCATCTCAACTGCTGCATATTAAAATAAATAAACAAACAAATCTTCCCTTTAATTATGATTAATAAAATAAAATAATTAATAAAGTAACCATGCTTATAACTTTAATTGATGCATAATGATGTCCGAAGCCTGAACCACCTACCTTGTGACATGTGAAGATCTCCTCCTTTTCCGGCTAGTGGTTATTCTTAATCTCGATTTTAATTGCTCATAATTATTTCCACTAAGAATTATGCAATATTTATATTCACACCCATCTCTCTCACTATACATATTTTTATACATCCATTCACAAAATTGAATTAATGCTCTCACTTTTTACTCAAACACAATAATATATACAATGACCTTATGGGATCTTTCATATCTTAAGGATCTTGTTTTTCTTAATAATATTCCTCCCATTTATTTGACTTTGTAATTCTCTTTACATCTATTTTACATTATCACTGAAATAAAATAATTCATTTTAATTTTATAAAAAAAATTGACATGGGTAGGTCCAGATTCCCGGAAACAAGCCCAATAAGGTGGAAAAGAATTACTTGTCATATTATTTTATTTAAAGAAGACGGAGTCAAACATAGAAAGAAATGATGAGCCACGTAAGCAACATATAAAGGCAGATTTCCACGTAGAGCTCGGCCATGAATTTTACTATGGAATGGTTAAAAATCCAAACTGAAATTTATGATTTTCCTTTTATTATATAATTTAATAATATTAAAAGTGAAAAGAGGTAATGGCTTTACACACTTATTACATTGATTAACAAACATAATGAACATACACACACCTTTTCCATTTTTCATGGGTTTTTTTTTTTTGAAACATATTTCCCAGTTGAGAGAGAGAGAAAGAAAGGTCCATGATAGTCTGAGTCTATTTTATGTCGGCTTGTTCACATAATAAATAAAAAAGCTGTCTTTGCTTTGCTTTACCTTCTGTTTCATGCTTTTCCTTCTGTTTTGGTCTCTGATTTCTCGCCGATAAGTCAGTTTTCCACCCTCTGCTTTCTCTTTTTTCTCTTTCGTTTTTGATCCCCAGCGCAAATGGGAAATATGGAATTTTTCTTCATGATTTTAGCTTAGCTCTGCTCTTTTAACGTGCGAGTAGCTAAACATTCTGATTCTCCTTTTCTTTTGGTTTCTTTGAGTATTGATTTATTTCTTTCATGAAGAAGACTCACTCGCTGAGGAAAGTTTGGATTTTTGTAAGAAAGAAAAAAGTCTTTTTTCTTTGTTTAGTGGGTAATTAAGCGTGAGTTGGTTGGTTACTTAGTCGGGGATTGGTTTCTTGCAGGCATTAAAGCTGAATCGTTTTAACTGAAATGATGTTGTAGTTCTTAGATATAATTTGGAGCTTCAACTGGGTATGTGGGGGAAAAAAAAGTGGGAATTTGATGTAAAGTTTGCACAGTCAATATCTGTGAGGGAGAGAACAAAGTGATTGGATTTTGCTAAAAAGAAGAGTTATTTAACATTCATTATTTGTACAAGATGAAGGTCCCTCCGAATGGGCTTATGGCAAATTCTGCAGAAGGTTGGTGACAATCGTTGAAATCTCAAAATTTTTTTTGGATTGGTTTTTTGGCAGTTTTAGTTTTTCTGTAACAAAACAAGTTTCTTGGTCACTTATTCCTGGACTCATGCTCCATGATTTATGTTAAGATTGTGGTGATTATGGTGACTTAGAACCTGTTCCTCAAGGTTTTTTTTTAGCATTTCTTGTTGATTATTACCAACATAAGGAGGAAACAAGGATTCCAGTTTTAACTTGTCACTGTCTACCATCACTTTCCTTTTAATAGTTAATGGTTTTTTAACTTCATAATTTTCTGATGCATTTTTATATTTATATTGAAATTGTTTGTCAATTTACTTGCATCTCATATAATGTTTGAGGAACCATCGAGTGCGTAGAATGTATTTTCTAGATTTCGGAAATCATTTTGCTTTGTGTTTAAGATACATAATTGTTCATTGTGGAAATTATATTATATCTGCAACCTACAAGTTTGTGTTGTGTGAAAGACATGCTTCCTGTATAAACCACTCAAATTTTGGTATTGAATGTAGTTTTTGTTTCAATTGCCAAACTTTAGCAAGTCCAGAAGATCTTTTTAATTTCATGCAGTTTGTATTCACCTTCTTAATTTTCGGTTTTCTGAAGCACAACACTTAGCTGTGTCATCCGGAAGTCTGAATGATTTACTAATGATATTCTGGATTGGTTTGATAACAGGAGAAAGGAAGAGTATTAATTCAGAGCTATGGCATGCTTGTGCGGGTCCACTGGTCTCTCTGCCTCCGGTTGGAAGTCTTGTAGTGTACTTTCCTCAAGGCCATAGCGAGCAAGTATGTTTCCTTTATTAAATCTACAAGAGCTAGTACTCCAAATTGTGATTTTTTTCATGATTTAGGTGTCACCGTAATTGCAGGTTGCAGCATCAATGCAAAAGGAGACTGACTTCATACCCAGCTATCCCAACCTACCTTCAAAGTTGATTTGCATGCTTCATAATGTGACACTCCATGTAAGTTACTAGACTGTTTTGCCAGCCGCCATGTAGCTTCCGAGTCTTCTTAAAAAAAAATTGTCTTTGATAAATCTAGGAATTTTGTTGTATGGCTTAACTTTAAACTTTTTTGAATTCAGGCTGATGCAGAAACTGATGAGGTGTATGCGCAGATGACCCTTCAACCTGTAAACAAAGTAGGTCAGCCATTCAATTTTACTATGAGTTAATATGCATAATTATATGTGGAAGATTACTTATTAAAATATCTGTTTGCAGTATGAGAAAGAAGCGTTGCTGGCATCTGATATGGGCCTCAAGCACAACAGGCAACCTACAGAATTTTTTTGCAAAACACTTACAGCAAGTGACACAAGCACACATGGTGGATTCTCCGTACCCCGACGAGCAGCTGAGAAGATTTTCCCCCCCTTAGTGCGTACAATATTTTCTAGTTTCTAGCACTAAAACTTTGTTGACGAGAAATACAAAAAAGAACTTTGCAGATCTACGGTGTACATCAGGTGTTTACTTTTGAAATGCTTGCAACTTTAATGTGTGATAGGATTATTCAATGCAACCACCTGCTCAGGAGCTGGTAGCCCGAGACTTGCATGACAATGCATGGACATTCAGACACATATATCGCGGTACTTACCTTTTCAATTCTTATAAACATCAGTAGAGGAAAACAATTGAAGCTGAAAGTTTCTGTCTGCTCATTCCTGACTTTGATTGATAAAATCACATGTTCTTTTTTCCTTCGTTGATGTGATTCTTCCAGGAATTTCGAAGCCAAACTTTTAGAAGATGTTATAACTTTTGTTGACATTTCTCCTAATCTAGACAGGAAACTTCAAAAGTAATTTTAATTGTGAATTCCTTCGTTGATCACAGGTCAACCAAAAAGACATCTGCTCACCACAGGTTGGAGTGTCTTTGTTAGTACAAAAAGACTTTTTGCTGGTGACTCTGTTCTATTTATAAGGTAAAGAGTTTACGTTTTCTTTTTAAAATTTCCCCCCTGTTATGTTACCATATTTAGCTGAAATAATCTGATTTGGTGTAGAGATGAAAAATCCCAGCTTCTATTGGGAATAAGGCGTGCTAGTAGACAGCAGCCAGCTCTCTCTTCATCGGTCATATCCAGTGACAGTATGCACATTGGCATTCTCGCTGCTGCAGCTCATGCTGCTGCAAACAACAGTCCTTTTACTGTATTTTACAATCCAAGGTACCAAGTAGATGTAATTCATTTAGAAGCATACATCTCAATCTCATGAACAGTAATTATGAAGAAATACCTGATTTAATTGAATTTATAAATAGGGCAAGCCCATCTGAGTTTGTGATTCCCTTCTCGAAGTATAACAAAGCAATGTATACACAAGTTTCTCCTGGCATGAGGTTTAGAATGATGTTCGAGACTGAAGAGTCGGGGGTTCGTAGATACATGGGCACAATTACGGGCATCAGTGATTTGGATCCAGTGAGATGGAAAAATTCACAATGGCGCAATCTTCAGGTATTGTTATCTTCTTCAAAGTCTTGTATGATAGATATCTTAACTCTGTTGAGGCATTTATTATGTCGCTGTAATATAGAAAATGACTATTATTTTTGACCTGTTGATGATTGACTCCGGACTAAGACTTAGTTGAGCTCAGTCGAGACATGAGAGAGTATTATTATGTGTTTGAGTCTTTGCTTCTGTTTAATAAGCATATAATTAGTTACTGAGTTGCATCAAGATTAGATCATTTAATAACTGTTAGACAGTCCTGAAGAAGCAGATCCTTCTTTGTTGTGTATGATTTTAACTTTCTGTTAACTAGACATTCCTTAAAGTTGAACTTATGAGTCAATTTATATGCACACTGTTGTATATGTTTTGAGGTGGATTCTTCGTCTCTTGATGGTTATTGAAGGAACATACCATTTCTTATGATAGGTTGGATGGGATGAATCAACTGCTGGTGAACGACCAAGTCGAGTTTCTATATGGGAGGTTGAGCCTGTTGTAACTCCTTTCTACATTTGTCCACCTCCATTTTTTAGGCCCAAGTTCCCTAAGCAGCCAGGAATGCCAGGTACATCAAAATTCCATGATATTAGTATACAATATGTTGTTCGATTGCAGATTTCTTTATGTATGATGTGATAAGACTTAGGTATTACGTTTCAGTTATATGAATAAGAAGTGATTGCTTGGCACGATGAAAATTGCTTAATTAACCTAATTTTTGTAGCTAATGTTGATGGCTTCATGTTCACAATTTATGTGCTCCTGATTTACTTGCTTCCTCTCAGAGGGTTGCCGATTCAACACAATCTATTTACTCGACAAGTTTTTGACATATTTTCATTACTTATTTCTAGTAGTGCTTTTGCAGATGATGAATCTGACATTGAGAATGCTTTCAAGAGAGCCATGCCCTGGCTTGGAGATGATTTTGGTATGAGAGATACCCAGAGCTCTATCTTTCCTGGTTTGAGTTTAGTTCAGTGGATGAGCATGCAACAAAATAATCAGTTTCCAGCTGGTCAAGCAGGATTTTTCCCACCAATGCTTCATTCTAATTCCTTGCATAATAACCTCAGCGCTGATGACCCATCAAAGTTGCTGAATTTTCAAACCCATGGCTTGTCTGTGCCAAATCTGCAGTTTAACAAAACAAATCCACAAAGCCATGTCAGCCAACTAGCGCAGCCGTCTATGGCATGGACTCAACAACAGCAACTGCAGCAACTGTTGCAGAGTAATATCAATCAACAGCAGCCAACACAGCCGCAACAGCAACAGCCTCAGCCTCTTCCCCAACAACAGCAACAGAGGCAGCAACCACAACCACAACAGCCGCAGCAACAGCAGCTGAACCAGCAGCAGCAGCCACAACCACAGACGCAACAAATACAGCCACAGCTTCCGCAAGGACAAATGCAGCAGCCACAGCAGCAACAGCAACAACCTCAACTGCAACAGCAGCAGCAGATGTTCCAAGCATCTCCTGTTAATAATGGAGTGGTTGCCCCTAACCAAGTTGCGAATCAAAGTTTGCAGCAACCCTTATATGCTCAACTTCAGCAGCAGCAGCAGCAGCTCCTTGTGAGCAATTCCCAGTCACAAAATATTCCTGTTGCCACCAAAAGTCCATATCAGATGACTTCTTTGACACAGGAGACACAATTTCAGCAACAGATTGAGCAGCAATCTGGCATTATACAGAGACAACAGCAGCAGTCCCCGTTGCAGTTATTGCAACAAAACCTGTCTCAGAAATCACAGCTGCAGACACAGCTGCAGCCTCAAGTGCAACAGTTATCACAGCCTGGCCTTTCTGAGCAACAGCTTCAGTTGCAGTTGCTACAGAAATTGCAGCAGCAACAGCAGCAGCAGCAGTTGCTTTCCCCTACGAGCTCACCATTGCAGCCTCAGCTGCTACAACAACAGCAGGGCCAACAACCAAACCAACAGTTTCAGCAGTCACCACTTGCACAGTCTCAGCAGCAACCGCTCTGCAATAACAGCTTCTCAACAGCAGCTCTCACGCAATCACAGTCTTTTCCTGTGAGCCAATCACATGGTCTGCAAAAGTCTCCAACAACAATTAGACCGCATTCTACCCTCACAGATGGAGATGCTCCATCTTGTTCAACCTCTCCCTCCACTAATAATTGCCAGGTTACTCCATCAAATTTCCTGAATAGGAACCAACAACCTCCAGCCTTACTGATGAGTGACTCAGTAGTTGAGCCTGCAATTCAAGAGCTCAGTGGTAAGTCTGACATTCGGGTTAAGCATGAGTTTCCTGTTTCGAAAGGGCCAGATCTATTAAAATACAAAGGTACAATGACCGATCAATTGGAAGCATCCTCTTCTGGAACGTCATATTGCCTAGATGCTGGCAATATCCAGCAAAATTTCTCAATCCCTACATTTGGTTTGGATGGTGATGTCCAATCACATCCCCGTAACAGTCTGCCTTTTTCAACTAATATTGATAGCTTAGCACCTGACACTTTGCTGTCAAGGGGATTTGACTCTCAAAAAGATCTTCAAAACTTGTTATCTAATTATGGTGGAACTCCAAGAGATATTGAGACAGAATTATCTACCGCTGCAATAAGCTCTCAGTCATTTGGGGTACCCAATATGCCCTTCAAGCCTGGATGTTCTAATGACGTCGCCCTCAATGATTCTGGGGTTTTGAATGGTGGAGTGTGGGCAAATCAGACACAACGCATGAGAACATATACAAAGGTTTGTCATCTCAATACTATTGGTGGTTCTAAATCAAGTTAGTAGTAAAAGAAAATTTTTCACATCTAACAAGTGAGTGTTCACCTTTCTTTTTTGTAAAGAAGAAGAGATAATATTATTGTTAAATAAAATCTAGATGGTTACATGAGTTACCGTTGATCGAACAATGGCTAGATGTTTAATCTAGTAATAGATTTTGTTTAAGCCATCTGAACTTTAATGATGGATAGGCCACCAACAATGTCTGGTTTTGGCATTTTAGCGGCTCATAATATTTCAACAATTTGTCTTTCTATTTGGCTTGGTTACTGAAATGTCTAACCCTGGTTCAAAATTGTGTAGGTTCAAAAACGTGGTTCTGTTGGAAGATCTATTGATGTCACCCGTTATAAAGGTTATAATGAACTAAGACATGATCTGGCCCGCATGTTTGGGATTGAAGGGCAACTTGAAGATCCACAAAGTTCTGACTGGAAATTAGTTTACGTGGATCATGAAAATGACATGCTACTTGTTGGTGACGATCCCTGGGAGTAAGTGGAGAACCCAAAATTGCATATGGTTTTTTGCTTCTAATTCTCAACTGTTTGAACTCAATTAACTGTACTCAAACCACTTGCAGGGAGTTTGTAAGCTGTGTACAGAGTATAAAGATATTATCATCTGCTGAAGTGCAGCAAATGAGCTTGGATGGCGATCTTGGTAGTCTGCCGGTTCCCAATCAGGCGTGCAGTGGAACTGACAGTGGGAATGCGTGGAGAGGGCACTACGATGATAACTCAGCTGCCTCATTTAATAGATAGGAATTCATGATCCACAATACGAGCCTTTAGCAGATTTCACATGATTTATTAACCCTTGAACAGTGGCAGTTTTGACTCCGGTGGCCTTGATGAAATAGCAACCAAAAAGCTGAACATATTTCTCGGAGGCATCATAGTCTCAGCTGCTGGAGGTTGAGCAGTATGATGAATGGGAGTACTAGGTGCTGTACGCAGAGGCCGCACTCCACTTGATTTTACCGCCCAGTTTTTCTTGCAATCCCTGGCCTCTCAGTAAGCGATTTGGTGACATAAAGGAGATAGGATCTTTAATTGCAATGGGACTGAAGCGATGACCGAAGTGGTAGATGTATGATGCGATCTTACCCAATTTAAAGCTAAATCTGACTGTCACGTGTAGATGTTATTATGAAGAACAATTTCTCAATTGCAGCTATGTTTTTTCTGTTTGTAGTTTTTACGATCCTTTGCTGTAACTACTGGTTTAGGTAGGATAAAGAAATTGATTAGATAACCTGCTGATAATGAGTGATATACATAGCATGCCGTTAGTAGCAGCATCCTTCTTCTGTCAAGTGTCTATGTGAATGGATCGAATCCCAATAAATTGACCGGAGGACCAAGTTGCATTGTCATTGTACTTTATCACAGCTCAGGTTGCCAAATCTTGTCATCATGCCTCTTTTAGCAATAATAAGATGCAATTTTACAACAGCACAAGTGAAGTCGTGGAGTAGGCAGGTGGGGAGGGATACAGATGCAATGTGTTAATACTTCCAACATACAGATCAACTTCAAAATGCGTAGACTATATTAACGAGAAATTCCAGGAAGAAGTTCAATATAACAACTTCCGAACATAGATTTAAATTTCACTGCTACACTTTTGATCAACGTGCCTATAGGGAACTCAACCTCCAAAATTCTGTGATATCATGTGAAATACATCAAGACCAACTAAGATAGCACCGCCATCACTTCAGAAGCCCGAAGCGCAATGTAGTTGGCACCATCACTTCCCTTGAAATCATTGCCCGTATACTTCGAGTACAACACTGAGTTCCCTGGAGAGACAGACAGAGGTTTCCTGTTGCCTTCCTCATCAAGAGTGCCGGGACCAACTGCCACCACCTGTTTTTATAGATTGGGGCATAACATATGAAACAATGATTAACTTTAACATATGAAACGGCGATTAGCTTTACAGTGATGCAATGACAGATAAAAGAAAGTTTTACCGTGCCAATGGAAGGTTTCTCTTTGGTTGCCTCTGTCAGCAACAAGCCTCCAGCAGTTTTCTCTTCAGCCTCAGCGACCTGCAATCAGAAGCAATCCAAGGAGGAGTGATTTGTGTCTCTCATATCAAGAAAAAAAGTTTAGTTATCATATCCTCTATTATACTAATGATGGTCATACCAACAAGTTCAGCAGCTTTATTCATTAATGTGATGCAGCTTACTGAACTACCAACTAATGAGAATACAGTTACCATTATGCGCTCAAAATAACCTTATCATATGTCAAAAGGGTATAATACCTTGATGAATACTCTATCATTTAGAGGTTTAAGATCCTTGATATCATCTGTCTCAAGAATACCAACAATATCGTCCTCCTTAAGTATAAGATGACTTGAACCACTGAACTCCACCTCAGTCCCTGCATATCTGGCATAAATCACCTGGGTACCGGTCTACACAGATGCACACCACACAAACAACGCATAGCCAATGAGAGACGCAGCTTTAATAAGCATTAGCAAGCAAAGCAAATAACTAAGAAAATGAAAAGTCCATTAGGCGAAAAAAAAAACACCCACCTTGAGAGAAATGTCCAGTTTGTTTTTTCCAATTGTCTTCCCTTCCCCAACAGCAACCACCTCACCTGCTTGAGGCTTTGTTTGAGCTGAGGTTGGAAGCAAAATCCCACCATCAGTTTTTTCCTCTGCAAACTTAATCTTCACCAATATTCTATCACCCAAAGGCTTAATTGAAGTGTACTACATTGTTTGAAAACATTTAATTGTTAGAAAACCTAGAAACGTTCTCAAGACTCAACAGACAACTACTTATCAACCCAGAATTGTAAAAGATTTTCAATATAAACATGTCAATGATGACGCTATGATCACCCCCATTAAAAGTTCTATTCGATTTTAGACTACCAAATTAAAACAAAGCTAAAAGAAGACGAAAATAATCAAATTAGATTACCAGAAAGCGAAATTAATTAGAATAAAATAGAAAAGGAGTTACCTTGGGAGCAACAACAGTAGCAGCTTTTACGACCAAGCTTCGAAAAGGCAAGTGGGAAAGACCATCATCACCTGCCCTGAAAGATGCAAACTTTACATGTGAAGGTCTTAGCCCTTCAAAGGACGACAAGTTTCTTGCCGGAACTGAAACTGACAATGCAGTCAATTGAGCTGTTGCCATTTCTGAAGCTGATGATGCAGTCGGTCGGGGGGGAAAAAGGATAAAAGAAGATAACCGAGCAGTGAAAACAGGTGAGAAGTAGAATTATTTACCTTTAAGAGGTTATAAGTCTGAGAAAAAAAATAAAAAGAAGTAGCAGATTTGGCAGATTACAAAACCCCAGATAGAATTGCACCGATTGTTGTTTTTTTTTTTACAGAGTTTGATTGGGTTTTGTTGGGAAAAGGTTCATATTTGTCCCTGATGTTTATAGAAAGTAACACATCGGCCCTTATTGTTTCTATGTATTTTCTAACAATAAATTTATCAAAATGGGTAAAATTTATGGTGTCGCTTATCCATTCCTTTTTGAAAGAAAGCTTTTTGTTTTTTTTCAAAAAATCTCTCTAGCTTATGGGCAGTAACTTTTCTGTTTATATACCATAATATATTAAGAAATGGAAGAGGATAAAGAAAAAAATATAAATTTATTATTATTTTAATTTTTATAAAAATTAATTTTTATTTAATTATATAAAAAAATTTTTATTTAAAAATTATATTTAAAAATAAAAATAAAAATTAATTTTTATCTATCTAAAATAAATAAAAAAATATAATAATAATAATAATAATTTATAAAATTATATAACATAATAATAAATATAAAATTAAATAGTAATAATTTTAATTTATCAAAATTAATATTTATTAATTTTAATGGATAATATTTTTCATAAAAAATAACAATATTAAAATTATTTTATTTTATAATTTATTTTAAAATATATTTAAAATTTTAAAATTAATAGAAATATTAAAAAATTACTCAATAAAATAATTTGATTGAAATTTTATCACTATTAATCAATTAAATTTGAATAAATGATAATTTATGGATTTTATTTAAAATTAAATATAAATCTTAATTATTTTTTTATTTAATAGTTTAATTTGATTAAATTAATTTTTATTATCTAATTTTTATAACAACTAATTTCTATTTAAGAATTTTAATCAAAATCAAAATAAATAATAATAATTTTTTATTATCTAATAATTACAAAAATAATTCACATTATAAATATTTAATTTAATTTTTTCAAACTCATTATAAAAGATAAATGAAATAAATTTATGAAACATATTTTTCTTAGAATTTTGACTAAGATCTGCTGCTGTTTGATAAAAATGTATTTTTTATCAAAAAATAATAATATTAAAATAATAATATTTTATAATTTATTTTAAAATATTTTTAGGTGTTGTTTGGTTTGATGGAATTCAAATAAAGAAATTTAAACATTTTATGAATTTTAAAATTTTTCATTGTTTAGTTGTTAAAAAATTAAAACTGTCACATCTGCACGCTCACGATTTATACATTTCATTATGCATTTTATAATCTCTAACTTAATTATTGATTGAGTTAATTATTACAGTAAAGTTAAAATGTTTGATTATATAATATTATATATGTAAGTTAAATGTGTCGATTAATTTAGAGTGTTATTATTAATTTGA